>CAKKOB020000234.1:0-18966 GCA_918844115.2 Phlebotomus perniciosus | reverse complement strand
ATCTCTGGCGAAAGCCAAGCCCCAGATCCCATATAAAAATGCGCATTGTTATTTCACATTAACTCGGCGATTAATGCGTCGAAGTTTGCATTGACGACTCATTTTTCGCCCATTGACTGACTATCTCCATTTCACTCGCACACATGCAACTTCGCATACGAATGTGAAATGGGTGATGTTTTCGCCGAGTCAATGCGCTTTATCAATGCGAAATGGTGATCGTGGGATACATGCGTAAGAAAGCTTACCAGAAAAATGTCAAGAAAAAGGTTTCTAAAGCTTTCCAATAATTAGTGGTGAATTTAAATATTCACTAAGACGCCAGTCCATACAATTCAACGTCCTTTGCATGAATAATTTACTAAAAATTTAACGAAAAACTATTTTTTCTTTAAATTTAAAGACAAATTGGATAAATTATCCCTTAGAATTAATTAAATCTACCCACAATATTTTTAATGCTCTTCAACTCTGCTCTTTTATGCGCACTTTTTTCTATACCTCTACATACATAATATGCAATCTCAGAACGCACCATCAAAGACATCTATTCACAAAGTTTTTAGCTTTTATCAACAAGTGGCTCTGAAATGTATATATCACAGAATTCTGGGCAGATTCAGGAATGCTCTGCAAAGTTGCGTGAATGCTCTCTCGTCCAATATTTAACTTTGGAGCTGGTGGCATCACATAAAGGAGTGATGGATAGCCTCAATGTCAAATATTTGCCCAAATATGATGTTTGGTGGAAAAGGAGGAATGTTATGCTAATTTTCTGCTTCTTTATATCCAATTTTTTTTGGCTCACAGTTTGCAATTGGATCTCTCTTCCCATCATGTTTATATATTTGTACAAAAGTCACATAAATTTTCACACACAATTGATTTTTCCTCTTTTTTTCTCGCCACGAAGGAAAAAGAGAAAAAGGAGGAAATTGGCGGGGAGCGTGGAGAGAAAAGGAGAAGATATATGCGAGGAAAATATGATATGAAATTAAATACATTTGGGGGTGAATTGAAGCTTTCGCTTTAGATGATAAATTGTTCGAGCAAAGAAAAAAAAGTATCACAGTGTGGTCCGCCACACGTTTTCACAAACTTTTCTTTATTTTCTTGGTTTGTCTTATTTGTTTTTTCCAGACCTCTTTCTACAAAAGTGTTTTACGTTTTTGTTGCAGGACTTGACGGTGTAGTCCCTCAAAGTATGACATTTTTTATTTAATATTTTTAATGAAACACGCAATATTTTCTTTTGTTTCTTATTTGTACTTTCAAAATGCAGAACGATTTCTGAACAGCATTTCGGTCTTCCCAAATGAATTCAATTTGTGTAACATATGCCTTCGCACAGACACATTAACATTTATTATTGTAAATATAAATATAATGTATGTAGATTAAACTGGACATGGAAGAATCTCATCTAAGCATTTATAAAGCATATTTTATTATTTTTCTTTAACTCTTTACTTTACGAGAGCTCCCGAAGAAGCTTCTGGTCTTGGCTTTTATATGTCAAAAAAAATATATATATATTATAAATATATAAATGTTCTTTTGGTTTTGAGAGAATGTTCCATAGCAAATATTTCGTTAATTTCTCCATAAAAAATTCTATTGCGATCACAAAAAAAATTAATAAAATCTTATCCAGTTAAAAGATTAATGTATACATAAAGCAAATTTAAAATTACTCGCATAAATAGCTGATGGACAGACTCTGTCTAGAGAAGACGAGGAGTTTTTGTGCTCTCTCTGTCAAAGACGATTTGAACAGCAAGGTATAACATTTTTTGTGTTATTTCAATTTGTTACATACTTTATTTTTAATTCTTTTAGTTGAGATTCATCTTTATTTTATTGTCAGTAGATATTATAATAAATCAACAATCATTTATTCTTTATCATTTAAATTCGTTGTGTTGCAAGTTGTTAAAAGTCCCACTTTCGTTAACTAGTTGAACAGTCCTCTTAATTTCTTTTTAATAGAACATTATTGTTGGAAAGTTTTTTTTGGAAAGTTCAGGATATGATAATCAAAAATTTCAACCACGCAGCCACATTGTACATAAATGGTTATTCGTTATACATAAATTTGAAAACGAGAACTGGGTAGAAAGTTGGTGTAAGGAGGCATAAAATTGCATAAGAGATGAATACTCAGGTTCAACTGTAACCCGAGTATTCACCCCATCCTCTATCCACATACATTTTCTCTATATTTTATGTTTCGTTTCTTCTCTATCCACCCAATTGGCGCGAATGAACTGACCAACTGATTCTCTCTCATTGTGTGATTCACCAGGGAACTATAGCTGCCTCAAGGTGGATCTAATATTTACAAGGGATCGTGCATTTTACTTTACCACGGTTTTTATTCCGGGCATTATACTCGTTACTTCTTCATTCATTAATTTCTGGCTGGAATGGAATGCCGTGCCAGCTCGTGTCATGATTGGTAAGTTTCCAAACTCGATTTATTCCATTTTCTCCCCTAACACTCACCAGGCGCCTCCATCGACGGTGGAGGCGCCTGGTGTTTGGACTGTTTGATTAATTGCTGGATATACTTCCTGTCGAAACAAATTTCACTATTTCCATTAAATTTCTATTTTCCCCGCAATATCATTAGTGTCAATCTCGGATTATGTTAATGATGCTTTATCCAGGAGGTGAAAAAAATGCGCAATACAATATACAATATACAAAAAAATCGTAGGGAATAAAATCTCGTATAAGCTGCAAAGTAATTTATGTATGCAGTTTTATTGAAAAGCTCTTATCTGGACATATTGCTAATTAGCAATCACCCCAGGATGGAGAAAATTGGTTATGAGTGGAAATTTGCATTTTCAGCCATGAAAACATTTTATAATATTTATAGAGAATATGAGAAATCAGACGCTTATGGGGAAACACTTATCGGAATAATCGTTGAATTGACCTCATTTCACGCGGTTGTGCATCTCTTGCGTATTTATTGGTTGGCAGGTTGTCGAGAAGTTGTATAGGAGAAAAATGACCACAAGTTCATGCAGCTCAGAATTCTTTGTCGCCGGATGAATTTTTTAACACACCCAATGCCCCATGAAAAGTGGTTCAATGGATTTTCCACCCACCCACTCAATGTCACCTGTCAGGCCAATTTCCCACCCGTTCGTACACAGCTAAGCAGTTCATTGAGCCATGTGTTTAGGGGATAGTAGGGTTAGGCGATGGAACTATCCAGAGAATAATTTCCAGCCGTTTTCTAACAGACATTTCCATACAAATTTTCCCATTTGTTCCTCGGAAAACCGTTTAAAATCTGAAAGAGCAATTTTTATGGTTGTTGCAAAAGTTTTGTAAAATTTTCTTGTAGTCTTAATAAAGCCTGATGTTTCAGTTTTTAATCATTACAATTCTTAGAGCCTCTATTTTCATGAGGTTATAAGTTTCTAGGAGCTATAAATCCCCTCCCATCTTAACAGCCTCTCCCCTACGGAATTCCCTAGGAACGTCCAATATAAATTTTGGGCCAATAATAGTAATTATCAGAAATGGCCTTATGGGTGTAGAAAAGACATTGTACATTGATTCTTTTTTCTGTTTGAGAGGCACCAACCCCTGTAATCCACGCATTATCGATTGTTGTCCATCTAATTGATTAATTTATATTCACATTTATTGCTCTCACTCTTACATACACCCGCTTGCGTGGGTGGTGGAATTTGTCGTTACGAGAGGTTTTCTGGGTATTTTAATGAAGTACATCATTATGTTCTTTTCCAAGCCAATTATTTTTATGTTAAAAGGGGGGAGAAAAAGTTATTTTTTCTTGGATATTTTGTAAACATGGAGAAATATTGGGTTATTGCAATTGTAAAAGGGATTTTTACAATTACTATCGATTTTATTTTATAACCTAAAGCTTTCTTAAGTTTTTTAAGAAAGCCTTCTAAAGTTGTTTCAGAAAGCTTTCTAAAACTTATAAGAAAAGTTTCCTAAGAAAGCTTTCAGAAAATGTGTTAAAACTCTTCAGAATTTTCAAAAGCTTAGCAAAAACTTCTAAAAGTCTAAAAATATTCGAATGCTTTATAAATCTCAGCAGAGCTTTATAGAAATTTTAGAAAGCTTTGAGATAACAAACTTTTTATAAGTTCTGGAATTGCCTTAAAAGCTCCTGAAAGTTTTTAAAAGCTCTTAAAATAATTCCTAATTCCCAAAGCTCCTGATCTTTGGAAGCTTTCAAAATTACTTGACTAAGCTTTTCTATTCCACTTCCAAAAGCTCTCAAACACTTCCATTCAAATGTACATAATATCTGATCCCCATTTGAAAAACTCCTTTTACAATTACAACAACCTAATCGGATTTGTTTGGATTAATGGGTGTCTTGAAATTTTCTCAACAAACTTTTTTTTATTGGAGTTGGTGTTTTCGCCCAAATGAAATTGATGCAATTCAGCACTTTTTTCACATGGCAATGTTCTCTCTCTGCAGGTGTGACAACAATGTTGAATTTTTTCACAACATCCAATGGTTTCCGGAGCACGTTGCCAGTTGTATCAAATTTGACGGCAATGAACGTGTGGGATGGTGTCTGCATGTGCTTCATCTATGCATCCCTCCTGGAATTTGTCTGTGTTAATTACGTGGGACGGAAGCGTCCACTCCACAATGTTGTCTATCGACCGGGCGAGAATCCTGTTACACAGGTAAATATCCATATGTGAAACATCATCCCTGGTTAGGGCGCTCTCTCGTGAAAGAAAGAGAAAAAAAACATTTGCCACATGTCCAAAATCTAATTTTCTATATCTTGCAACTCTTTCACATATACTGGTTTTATTGTCTTACAATTTATATTACCTCCTGAGACATATGCTTCCAAAATCCTGCCGATAGCCTCTTTGGCTCTGTTCCCATTTTCTTACCATATCG
Source organism: Phlebotomus perniciosus (assembly GCA_918844115.2). Lineage (NCBI taxonomy): Eukaryota > Metazoa > Arthropoda > Insecta > Diptera > Psychodidae > Phlebotomus > Phlebotomus perniciosus. Next base: position 14,043 of record CAKKOB020000234.1, on the reverse strand, counting down.
CTGTAGATGTTGTATTTTATTCTTTTGGATTTACTTCTTACATTATTACCTCTTTTTTCTTCTCTTTGGAAAATCTCGTGTGCTGTTACGTTGATCTTTGATGAATTTCTTCGCATTATGACAAATTAGTGTTTTTCTTTTCTTTTTCTTCAAAATTAATGTTTAAAAGTCCATTGTAGTGCCTTATTAGTCTTTCATTCTATCTCTTGTATCTCCCTCATCCATTTTTCTCGTGGCTCTTGCTCCGTCTCTGTGAGCTATAACGTATGACTGTAGTGTTTGAGACAGAGAGAAGGGAGAGAGCAATATAAGAGTACAGATGATACCCCGTCGATGCATTGAAAGGTAATAAAATACAAGGTACTACAGATAACAAGAAAATGCCACGGAGATAACCAATCTTGTATAGTTTATAAGATGCTGAGAATGTTGTTTTGAAGGCGGGGGCGGGAGAAAAGCTCCAAAGAGTGGGATTTAAAATTTAATCCAATAGCACTCACGAGAAGCGATATTGTGTGCCTGGAAAATTCTGGGTAAAAGACAAAAGGTGTGTATGGTGTGCTTTCAACTTATATATAACACACGTATTATTCAACGCTGAGCAAAGAGTGCAATTTTGGTGATTTTGCAGAGGAAAAAAAGGAAATAAAAAGAAGAGGGAAAATCTTGTCACTGTTTTCAGCATTTCTCAGCTTTGCAGAGCTTTAGTGGCTGAAACAAACGTGTTGATTTTCTCAACACCTTCCAGGGAGGATTTATTTTTGTAATTCCGCAGAATTTTCCGGTAATCATCCCAAGAAACATATTTAAGTAATAATTACGTAAATTATAATAACCTTAAATAACAAGCCATATATCAGTTACAAACTGTTTAAGAAAGCCTTCTAAAGCTGTTTTAGAAAGCTTTCTAAGGGTTTATAAAAAAGCTTTCTAAAGCTGTTTAAGAAAGCTTTACAAGAGAGCTTTCTTAAGGCTGTTTAAGAAAGCCTCCTAAAGCTTTTTGAGAAGGCTTTCTAAAGCTGTTTAAGAAAGCTTTCTAAAACTGTATAAAAAAGCTTTCTGAGACTTATTAGGAAAGCTTCCTAAGACAGCTTAAGGAAAATCTGCAAAAACTTTCCAGAATATTTAAAAGCTTAACAAGAACTTCAAAAGCTCTAAGAATATCCGAAAGCTTTACAAATTTCAGCAGAGCTTTACAGTTATTTTAAAAAAAAACTTGAGCAAACGAACTTTTTTAAATTCTGCAATTTCCTTAAAAACTCCTGAAAGTAACCTCGATATGTCCTAAAACAATTAAATAACAAATCATATGTAAGTTACAAGTAATTATTACGTTATGACGACGTCAAATTTACTATAAATTATAGCCCTATAAATTATTATACTATAAGTATAGCCCTGGTATGGGAGATTGGCCTTCCCTGGGCATGAATTTAAATAAATCTAAATCTAAATCTAGAAAACTCGTGTCCCCGTTGAATACGAAGAAATACGTAATGTTTTCGTTAAAATAACCTCCAAGTCACTTGCCTAACTTTGTCTAGAAACTCTTGCGATAATTTGACGTCATCTAAAGTGTTGATCATGACTTACCGCCATGTTTAATTCAAATTGGCAAAGGTAGTTTATGGTAAAATATTAACGAAAAAGTTACTTGAATATTACAATTGAACATCAAAGTACCATAAAATTTACGTAATTAAAATTGTCATAAGGTAATTTTACTTACCACTATTAAACCTTGTGTTTCTTGGGAAAACATTAACCTTTATCCCTTTCTTAAGAATTTTAACCTGTGGAATTACAAAATCCCCCCCCAAGCTTTTTTTTTCAAATATTCCTAATATTTTTTTCTTCTTTTATCAAACATGTGACACACAAATAAACACACAGACACACAACTGAGTAGAAAATGTACCCACGTTTCCCCATGAAGAGCTCTTGAGTATTCATAATCCATAACTTACTTCCCTTTCAACCCAAACAACTCTATCAATATTCACTTGGCGATGTTGTGAATTTTTCAGCGAAACGAAAAATCATCACAAAGGGAGAAAAAATATTGTGCAGCCCTCCGGTTGATTTCTTATGCTTCGCCTTTCCGCCCATATATAGCATAACGCTTCAATCAATTTCAATCAATCAATTGACAATTCATCGGAAAAGGTTTTACACGCGCGCGGCCCAATTTATTATATTTGTAGCGCCGGTTATATTTTTAATTTAATCGTATTGGTATAATTGGCGTAAAGGAATTGTGATAATAATTTGTCCAAATATTTACCTAATTATTCAATTTTTAATTTTAACCATTCAATAACACGCGGATTATCCAGATAAAAAATACATTAAACACCATTTAAGGGTTATTAAAATACAACAAAATGAATTTTTATCAGTAAATGCCTCTAATTTTGTTTGTTTTGCGAATATTCAGCCTTATTTGTTTGTCAAACTTGGAATACAATCACTTGATAATCAAATAATTGAATGTAAATCGCAATTTTCAAATATTCCGGTATTTATTGGATTTCAAAAAAAATACAAAGAGATAAAAGTAAATACAGCTTCAAAATTGAATTTTGAATAAACAAATTTAACATTTGTTTTCAATCAATAAAACATGTAATGATAAGGATTTGATTGTTGTGAAAACCCTTAAAATTCGCAGGTTTTAAATCTGATGCGAATTTTGAGCAATTTCTCGGGTGAATTATTGAGCAAATATTTAAATTAGTAAGGATAAAGCAAAGGGGAGAATATTTTATGAATATTTTATTGAATATTCTCTTAAAAATAAAAAGAGATTATATTTTTGCAAATAACAATTGTAATGCTTAATACCTATATCGAAATATTTCCCACATTAACCCTTCAATTCAATTTCTGATGGTCAGATGATAATTCCAGATATTATTTCCGAAACAGGCATTATCATCAGGATTAACACCCATCCATATATTTGATAAAAATCAACCTTCACAACCATTTCTGGTTTTGCAATTTCCTCTTTTTAATTTTGGTTTCATTTAACAAATATTCCCAAATGGATTGTCATTCACAGAAAAGCAGCTTTTCCTGGAAAAGCTCCTTCCTTGTAATTCAATACATTTCCATGTAATAACAATTTTTTTCGGAGATGGAAGGGAAAAGCTCTCAAAACCCGTCGGAGGCCAACAAGATGGTATTATTTTCATCAAATGAATTTCAAATTTCCGCATCAGGGGGTGAAATATTGAAATTGGGATCAATTCTCGTCTCATCAAGTCATACATAATAAATTTCATATATAGCAAGAAAAAAAGACGTTCAATTTGCACGAGTGTCTGCATTTAATACTCTTATCTCCTCTCCTGATAAGCATGATCAATTGATGCTGAAATCCAATTTATCTATCTCTCTATCTCTCCTTTATCCCGGATATTGCATTACAAATGTGGCTGTTTTGGCACGACTTTCAATCTCCACTTCCCGTATCGTTGTTTGCTTTAACTCACCACGAAATAAAAGAATTTGTAGAGAGTTTCAGACAAGCAGAAAAAAAGATCCGTAACTTTGTTAATTGTGGAAACTTTCTAGAAATTTTCCACCAGAAACAAAACACTGCAGAACCCAGTTGAAAATTGGCGCAATATTCAAACATTTGCAAGTTTTTTTCACTTGTATTTTTTTTTGGCAAACACAGAGAAACCACCCTTCAAATAACCGTCACAAGTTCCATAGATTAAGCACTATATAGATTGGCAGGCAAAAATTGCAATATTCACCACGTTATAATATTTGGTGAATATGGTGGATTTGATGAAAGTAAAAAATACTCAGCGAGAAGTTCTATATAACTTTATTGACTTTGTGAGTTCTTGAAAAAAACTTTAACAATTGAAAAAGCTTAAAAATTGTTCGGAAAGCTTTACAATTTATGAAAGCTTCGCAATTTTTACAAAAACTATAAAAGGCTTCTCATAACTTACTATAGAAGATCTTTCGGCCAACTTCAGATCGGTTAGATTCAAAACACTTCCACTTTTCCTCATAAACACGCTCGTGCACTTCCATAATAGGAAATACACCACTATTACTCACCATTGAATTAATCTTAACAAATAAAATTCAAAATTAACCATAGAATACTGTAAGCATAGAAAAATCAACATTATCTCGCCAAATGTGTTCAGTTTTTCACATACATTCCACAATTAGCTCCTATTTTCACGCTAAACCATTTAAAATTTGTGGTGAATTTAAATTCAAACTAAACTGCCAATCTATAAGGTATTAACGTCTTTGCTATAGATATAGGTCTTCAATTTAAATAAAAATCCACGTCAAAATGAAAAAAAAAACTTTTCAGATGAGATTTGGATGTTCTTTCTGTTGTTATTCCGTTAAATTGGGCTTTTTCTGTTGGCCCCAATTTTATTTTAATTTGCCCAAAATTAATTTTATGCAAATTATTTTTGTTGCAATCCATGTAATTGCCGGGGGACAGGAGAAAGCGTGTGGGTGTGTGTCACTAATTGGAAATTGGGTGCAAGTTTATGTTGTCAATTTGCAGAAATTCTGCATAGAGGTCCAAAATTATTATTTACACACAAAACTTTAACTTCTCTCAAAGAGAAGAGTATCTCTCATTCCCATCTGTTCGAAGCGTGTGTATAGTGTGTGTTGTGGTAAATATGTCCAATGTTTCTCACCCACTCCAAAAAAGCAATTGCAGAGAACAAAGTGTTATGGTTTGGCAAGAATAGAGACAACAATTTAGAGATTTTTTTTGTTGTTGTTTCCTTCTGAAGAAGAGAAAAAAAGCACAATGTCTTCTTTTGTCCAAAGTGTGTCTTTTAGTTACAAACAATATGTGTACTCTATCATTTTACAGCGACTTCCAGCTGTCCTTAGCAGGATTGGAATTATTCTCGCAAGTCCCTTGGTAAGCTATCACTTTTATTTATTCTCTTGCTTCTCACCCTCTTTATTTCCTATCCTCCGCCCACCGCCAACCCCCCCCCCTTCTCCTTAAAGAACTTTTGTGCAAAAAAGTAGAAGAATGTTTCTTATTTTTGCCCCTCGCAGAGGCAAAAGAAACTTGTCACACATCTCTCTCTGTTCTTCCATTTTTAATTTAGCCATTTTTGCGCTTTTCTGTTGCATTTTGCAAAAATAAAAAATGTGAAAAAGAAAAATTTCTCTGCTCCTTTGTATCTCATTGTGTTGCAAGACTTCTTTTCTCTCTTTCATCTTCAAACCTCTCGTATATAACATCCAAAACTCACCTCGCGATGAAACATATATAGCAAAAATAGATAGTTTAGAGAAGAAACCCAAAATATATATAATTATAGAAAATAATGCACCACATGCACAATCCTCTGCAATACTCCAAGATGTATATTTTGCAAAATTTGTTTTTTTTTTTGTGGTTATAAAATTTATATATATAGTGCAAAACAAGATGAGAAACCCATAAAATTGCTTTCATGTTTCGAAACTATTAAGCTTTTACTGTGATATGCCATTAACGTGCATTGTAAACTGTATTCAATCACATCAAAATTTATGTATAGCAAACTCATTTTGATGGAGAGACCAACGAGGGGCGCTTAACTGGGATGTGAAGTGTTCTTTTTTTAATATTGTATGTGTGGGAAAATATGGGAATTTTCTACTCAATGGATGAACAACAAACACACAGCAATTCCTTATTTCATACACTAGAAAAAATTCAAGGTTTTTATTTGATACATTCGAAGTATGAAATGATCTTTTTGAATCTTTTATGTAGCCATGAATATTTTATTAATATTTTGCTTAAATTCTGAATTAAATAGTTCAATAGTTCAAGGTTTTAAAAAGTAAAAGAATCATGTTTTTTTAACCAAAAGATTTTTGTAAATTTCTTTTAAACTCAAAATCTTGAACATTGCTTTCAGAATTTCAGCAAAAAAAAACTTTTTATTAGTTTCTTTTTCAAAATTTAACCATAAAATTTACATTTACTTTTGTGTCTGCTCAGAGTGAAGCTGCTGGTTCAAAAGTGAGTCCTAGAAGATCCACTTATTGGTGTTTAAAAATGTATTTTGTAGCAAAAGAAAAAAAAAACAAAAACACCCAGAAAAAATCCCGCACGGTTTGTTTTTTTAAAAATTATGGTAACTTTTTTGACCAACCAGTTCGACTGAGGTGCGCCAGGAGGCCAAGTTAACCGCCCCTCGAGACGATTGTGTGGAATTTTCGCATTATTGGGGTGATATCGAGAATAACTGAAATATTGGGACATTGGTATTATCATTATAAATAAAATTTTGACCTCAATTTCATGCCATTTGCTCAAAATGCTACATGTTTCCCCATTGAATAGCTTCTGAATGCGATATTTTCCTTTTCGCGTGGCATAGAAAAAGGGATTTTCATTCTCTCTAACCCCCCATCTTAAGCCATTTTCCGCCCTTTGCAAAAATACTCGGTTGTGGCGCATCATAAAATATCAAGCGAAATCCAAAATGAAAGACTCAAATGACAAAATAGAAAGATTTACACGTTTCAAAGGGAATTCATGCAAAATTGATATAAATTTTAACCCGCATCTTAATCAAGGGGGAGATATTAAGGTATATACGGTGTACTTTCATATATTTTCTATAAAAGCTCATCAAAGCTTATTGCAGTTCGAAAGTGTTTATTAAACACTTTCAGTTTTCAATTTTCTTCCCTGTTTTTACCAATTTTGTTTGCTAAAATCTTCTGAAAAAGCTTGAAGGAAAACTGTAAAAGCTCTAAAAAGAATTTGAAACAAATAAATATATGACGAAAGCTTAAAATTTTCTCCAAAAAATCTATAAAAACAATTTAAAAAATTGTAGAATGTCAATTGTTTAAGTATTTGAAAGCATTAGAAAATTCAATAGCTTTTTAAAAGTTTGCATTTATCGTAAGCTTCTGCAGAAGTTTAATAAGATAGAAGCTTTGAGCTTTCTTCAAAAAGCTCTATATAAAATGCTAAATCTTAAAAATTTATCCACTTTACCAATAAGTTTTTTTTTTAATTTCCGGTTTTCTTAAGTTTGTTTTAACTTTCTTAAAGTTTGAAGCTCTCAAATAGATTCAAAATTAGACTCAAAATTCTTTTGAAAAAGCTCATAAAATTGAAATATATTGCTAAAGGTCTATAGAAACTTTCCAAACTCCCTTACAAACTCAAAAATCAAAAATTTTATAAAATTTGTTAATATTTTAAAACACTCCCACTTCCAAAGACCTTCGCGTACTTCTATTCAAGCGTACACCACTTCTCACTTTAAAATCTCCCCCTTGATCTTAATGTTTGATTAACACGTGATGGAAGCGCTCTGTGTGACTTGGGGATTAATGTTGAAGGATAATGAGTTGAAAATGCCAAATAGGAAGTGATCGAATCGGAATTTATGGCCGCCATAAGTGCCGAGAAGCCTCCGGATGCGGCGGCGGGAAAAGAGGGCGCCAAAGGCAAGACGGGCCACGAGGTGGATGAGGATGATGTGGAAATGGGGGCAGATTCACCCGTGAAGCCCCCCAGGCGCAAAATCTCACGCACAGTCCCATATGAGACCACAATTAATGGCAATAATTGTGACGATGAGGAGCCCGTGAGTCTAAGAAGATGTGTTGTTATGACCGTCCCAATTAACCAGCGACATGTTGAGGAACTCCTAACCATTGTATTATACATATATGGAAAAAAAGACATATCTTATGAGTGATGCGTTATCTTCCCACCGACTGGCGCTAGTATCGCTCATGAGACTGGCTAAAATTATTTTATATCTAATGAATATTTTTTCCTTTCCTCTTTTCAACTAACACTATCACAAAATTATTTTTTTCTAATCAATGGAACATAAAACACTGTAATTTTTTACACTAAAAAGTAAATTTTGAAAATGATTCATTCGAAGAATGAAATCAGATTCATCCATCAAACACTATATACACACATAATCCCATTTGGAACGACAAAAGTCCTTCAAACGGATTCCACATTCCATACATAACTTGCTAATACTGAGCGAGTCGCTATTTTATCTCTCTTATTTTAGTTATATATTGGTAAAATAGCATTTATATTCTTCCACATTTGTTAATCTTTAATGCTGAATTAATCCAATTTCTCTCTGTAAAAAAAAATAAAAAAAAATGCGCCATAAACCGCCAAGTAATAGCTAACTTATCACCTCATTTATCCCTTTTGCTGCCTTCATGTGGAACGAAATATGTGCAGCCGGTGAGTTTGCATGGGTTTTGAGTTTTTCAAAGAAAAAATGACGTCCGCCTGAGGGTGTTCAGCCAACTGATAACTCCCTTTGTCCTTCCCAGGGTGAAAAGAAACGCGAATCCGGAGGACCTAATGAGATAGTCGCGTGTACGAGTTGCGGAGGTGGAACGAGTCCTTGCACACATTCAGCAAACAACGGCTGTGCAACAGAGGTTGGAAAGCTTTTTTGCTTGTATAATTCGAGGCCTTTCAACCAGATTTGAGAAGTTTCTCAAAAGTTTGACGAGGCACTCATTGTTGGAAGTTCCTCGAAGAGATTGTTTTGTGTACATTATTTGGATTGTTTTGGTTTATGAAAAGAAATAGAAATTTTGTAAATGATCGCTGAAAAGGCGTCCGAAATGGAGTAAAATTTTAATTCAAGAACTGACTTCTAGAAGAATATTTCTAAAATCAAGTATTTTTATTCTCAAATCTACCCAAGAGGCTTCTAGAAATTATCCTGCAGAACTTTTAAAATCAAGAAGAATTTTACTAAAATCATGCAAGGGCTCTATTCTGCCAATAAAGATAAAGAAATAAAGTGAAAAGTAAGGATTTGGTATTCTGAGTTTAATCCTGAATTAAGGCTTTCCCTCGGGCTTTCCCTATAGATCTTGAATTAAGGCTTTGCCTCTAGATCTTGATTTTAGGCCTTGACCTAATCCAGAATTAAGGCTTTGATGCAAAGCCTTTGAGTTTGCAAAAAATGGGGTTCTTTGCGTTTCAAGTCGAAAATCTTCAAATCTTTATTTTTAATCTTAATCTTTATGCGCACAAAAGAGCTCTATATTTATTCTAAAAACAAAACCAGAAGCTTCTAGACGTGATCCTGCAAAAAACTTCTAAAAATCAAGAAGAATCAATCCTCAATGAATTAGAATTGAGAGGGTTATTTTAGAAATAAATAGTAGTAATTTTTAGAGTGAATTTTCTTGGTTTTAGTAGTTGTCTTTTTTCAGTGTATAACGATTACGTAGAGCGTCTGTGTTGTACCAAACTAGAAGCTGTACCAAACTGGGCCACCTTCCCCCACAGATGAAATTTGAGATTCATCATTCAAAATATTCCCCTAAAAGGCGCCAAATAGTAATAAAATAAACCAATGTTATTGTTACAAAAACTTTTATTGTAAACAACTCTCAATCTTTTAAGGCCAGACTTTGAATTTGACAGATACAAAATCTGTCACAATGACAGATGATAATGACAGCTTATCAGTCATTTTGACAGCTTATCTGTCATTTTTAACAGATAGGCTGTCAAAATTTAAAATAACGAACTTTAGAAGAAATCTCTATAATATTCTCTATTTTGCAGACGTGTTTCGTTCAAGTAAGAAAAAAGGAGCCACCCCACCCGATAAGGGTGGCCAAGACAATTGACGTCATCGCTAGGATCACATTTCCAACTGCATATGCCATCTTTCTCATATTTTTCTTCATACACTACAAGGGATTCTCCTAGAAATGGCTCAACATCGCATCATCATCATCACTCGTGGACGAGTTTATTGCAATTACACCACTTCAGTTTCAATTGTATCTCTTGGTTATGTGAAAAATAATCTATTATAAATGATGAACAAGAAAAAAAAGTATTTAAATATTAAATGAAAAAAAAATATCGATCTTAGAGCGAGCGCGGAGAAATGGGAGAAATTATTTCGAACACAAAAAAAATCAACTTAGGTGCTTCTGTCTGTATTTAGAGGGTGGAACAGGTGAAGATGAGAATCGATGCAAAATGAATTTAAGAAGATGAAAAAAACAATTACCAATTTAGATGTTAAGTCACGTGAATAGCCAGAAATATTGCAGAATCGGGAGAAATCACGCCCCATTTTATTATAATTTTTTTTCTCTTTAATAAAAAGCTGATACAAAGAACAAAGAAGTGAAAAATACTGCCTTTCTTTAATGCAAGTCAAGGATGTTATTACATTTTATCGTATAGAAACGCATTAGAATGCAAAACACATTCGCAATTATAAAATCCATACTTTATGTATCGAGGTGAAAATGAAATAATGTATAATTATGAGTATAAATTTAATTGCCATAACGGCAAGTTTAAAAGCTTCGTGTGCTTTTCTGAAAGCCCACCCCTCCGGTAAACTGGCTACTTACATAACGTCTTGAAAGGAAAAGATAAGCTTAAGGCGAGAAAAGGAAGACGAGAGGCAAAAAGTAGAACAAATCGAGACGAATATCAATGCACATTTAAACTGTAAAGTCTATACGAAGTGTTAAGAGAGAAAAACTAATGATGGATATTTTCCAAACAGAAAAAAAATGCAAAAAAAACTTAATTTATTAGAGCAATAAACGAGACTATTTTGTAAAAGATATGGCAAGAAAAGTAAATAAAAAAACTCTAAAAAAGATACCAAAAAAATTCTCACATTTTTATCGAAAAAAGTATTTAGAAAATATTGTAAAAATAATTATATAAGAGATTGATGATAAAAGCTATTCGTCTCCTCATATTTTGTATGTTGATTTTTTTCTTTTATCGACCACCCAAAAAAACTTTAAAATGAAAGTTTTTGGGAAGAATTTTCAATGCTACACACTTCTCATAAAATATTTTGTAAATAGTGAAGATACTTTCGATAAATCAATATAAAATATACAGAATATATTTTATAAATAAATATTCTAAATACAGACAAGGAAAATTTTAATATTTCATTGCACGTGCTTTTTCAAAAAAAAAAACAAATTGAAGAAATCCCAGAGGAGAAAACATTAAATTGAATGAGAAGAAATATGAGAAATTTAAATACTCAGAATTTCCTCCCAAGACACACTTTTACACTGCAAAAAATATATGGGAAGAATTGCTTTCCGAGGGGAAAATTGATTAATCAAAATGTATGAATAAGAAATTATCAGAAACTCTTCAGACATTCTTAAGATTATCTACAGGATATAAGGAGGCAGATCCCAGAGAGATTCTTGGTTAGAGATTGTCTTGAAACTTCCAGGCGCTGTTAGACCAGAAAAAAAGCGCTTCTTAAAGGAATATGAAAATCCCCTATCAAAACATTCGCCTGAAAGGCGTTTAAAATGGAATTTGAAGAACAACTTTTAAAATTTACGCCTGAAAGGCGCCTATATTGGAAATTGAAGAATAATTTTCAAAATATTCGCCTGAAAGGCGGCTATAAAATAAAAAATTTGAAGAACAACTTTCAAAATATTCGCCCAAAAGACGCTTATAATGAAATTAAAAAAAAAACTTTCAAAATATTCGCCTGAAAGGCGGCTAAAATGGAATTTGAAGAACAACTTTCAAAATATTCGCCCAAAAGGCGCTTATAATGAAATTTGAAAAAAAAAACTTTCAAAATATTCGCCTGAAAGGCTTTTTTAGATTCAATATGAAAATAATCTATCAAAAAATCGTCTAAATGGCGCTTTTTATGGGAATTTGAAGAGCTTTTTTTATTTTCTTCTGAAGGATCCATAAAAAGCAATACAATTTTAATAGAGTTTAACATAGTTATGTTCAAAAACTTTAACAGACAAAAACTCTCAATCAAATTAAGGCCAAAATTAGACATTTGCAAAACAGTTTTATAGCTGGGATTCCCTTATCCCAGCATAATCTATTAAGATTCTGGATTATTTCTGAAGACGCAACGCAAAATCCTCTGACCAGGAAGCTCCCTGGAATATCCTCCTTGTAACCTGAAAATTATCTTAAAGCTATCCGAAGAAACTCTTAAATCTTACCCACGGAAATTTCAGCTCCCCCTTGTGGAATAAGTTTCCTCCCTGATTTTTAGCAGTGTATGTTTATTCTGAGTTGGAAAAAAAATCTCAGAACATTTGATGGATATTGAAAAATTGGACCAAATTATAAAAATCACTTTTATGCTAAACACTTTACTATATATGAAAGAAAATGTGGAAAAGAGGAAACTGAGAACAATGAAGAGAAAAGAACTATTTTAGTAGTGAAAAAAAAACTTGTAAAACGGATTTCTTACCGAATGACTAAGACATTTTTAAAAACAGCGCTTATCTTGTGATTTTTGTGCCCAATATTTTCATTGACATATCAATTTGCTGTGGAATATTTGTTGATTTTCATTTTTTCACTGCAACATCGAAAGAGTTGTAAGAGTCATTGCGAGAGATTTCTTTTCTTATCAAAACACGCGCCTTCATCGACAAATGGATTTGAGAAAGACACGAAGAAGAAAAAATCACACCAAAAGTGCACTAGAATTAAGGATCATTGCCTTAAATGTACCATACTTTATCCTCTTTTTTCAATCACTTATCTTCCGAGACCATTTGCAATATTGCGAGAGAATATTTCACAGCAAATAACTTTTAGAAGAAATTGAACGGGATTAAGAATGTAAATTCTATCGAGAAAATCTTTGATATAATTTTTATTTTTCGTATCTAAAAAGGGAAAATCTTCAAATCTGAGGAGAAAATCTTCAAAATATCCTCTTCCTCAGAATTGAAATTGATTTTCCATTAAACATTTTGCTCTTTCTATCTTTCCAATTGAAAACCAAAAAGAAAAGAAGAAGAAAATACGGGAAATTTCTTGTGTTTCTTGGGGTATTAAAAAAACAAGTTCTTAAATTAGCAAGATGAAAACTCTCTAAAAATCTACTGACAAAAAGAATTGTAAAAAAGAAACTCGTAATAGTTGTGTGTAGAAAACAATCCAAACCATTATAGATAGATCATATCTTAAAGTAATAAATAAAAAAAAAACATTGCATAGAATAAGAAATCATTGGTTTCTCAAACTATCCATATATTTTTCAAATTTATTAATTTTTATAATCTCTTTCTTTTTGATCTTTGAACATTTAATAAAATTCCTCAGAAAACTTCCCAATTGTTTTCTTTTTGCCAATATCCTGAACGGAATAGTTTGTAAAAAATTTGTAAAATCTTGTAAAAGTTTGTTATTTCAATTTGTTATTCCATAAACACAAAAAGATTTGTCATTTAAAAAGAAAAACATTTTTTTACATATAATTTGTAAATTTTACAAACAAAGTTCTACAAAAAATATATTGGTTCATTATTTAATAGACCAGTTTGTTAATTTTTGTTAAAATAACAAACTTTTACAAACATTTCAACAAAAACAAATCCGTTCAGAGTACTTTCTCATTATGTCTATAGATTGTCAAATATGTTGAAAATTCTTTAAATTTTTAAATTTAAAAAAAATATATTTATAAAAAATACATCAGAAAGAGTATAAATGTAAACATAAATAAAAAAACAGCTCAGCTAATAATGTGATTACTAAACTATTATGAAAATGAAGAAAAAAGTGAAATAACGATAGAATTTGCAATTGCATTGCAAATAATTTGCCAAAGAAAAAGAATATTGAAAAAATGGTGAGAAAAGAGTATAAAATGAGAAATAATGTTCGAACAATATGGGTATAATTAAGGGGAAAAATCGTACTTTGCATAGTAGATAAAGAAAATTAAAAAGAAATAAATGTGTAAAACATTTTTTCACTTAAAAGGACATGCCAAGTTTACACTTGGAGTAGCTGGGATTCGGTGGGCCACCTCGGGAGGTAATGCAATTTGCTTTTCATCTGAAAATCGATGTTACTGAGGGTTATGTCGAGACGCGTCTTTTAAAAAAATTGATCTAAATCGGTCCATAAACAACGGAGATAATGCTCGGTCAAGTTCCAATCTTTGATTTGACATAACTCGGGTCAGGGAACATGGAGAGACTAGTGCGACCCCTCGT
>CAKKOB020000233.1:841-69345 GCA_918844115.2 Phlebotomus perniciosus | reverse complement strand
TATCAAATTAGCTTTAAATTTAAATAGTGTGAAAGAAAAACGAAAAAAACGAGAAAAACTGACGGAAGTTTGTAAAATCTTGTAGTTTTTACGAATTTACCTCCAAAATACCTCCATTTACAATATATTTTGTCAAAATGAAATTAACAACCGATATTGACGAACTTCGTACGATTTTCTTACGATTTCTTTCTTTCAGTGTACTTCGACGATATTATTTTTTTAATCAAGAAAAATCCAGTCTTTAGACTAGATTTAAGCATGGCTCGCTTAAAGAAATCTTAAGTCTGGCTCCAAGACTGGCTTGAAACCTAAGACTAGCTAAAAGCCTAATGATGACTCAAAGCTTCAGACAGGTTTTGAGCTTAAGGCTGGCTAGCCTGAATCTGAAGGCGCTTTCTTAATTAAAAAATATATTTTTAGATATATTTGAAGCTAATTTGATAGTGTTGATCTAGCTTTAGTCTATTTTATAAATATAGAGTAATTTTGCGCGAAAATTTGTTGAAAAATGTTAAAAATTGGTAATGCATTTTTTTTTAACCCAATTGAATATCCTTCTAATAATCATCCTTAAGCATTAGAGAAAATTTAAACAATGTAAAATATTAAAAATTAACAAAATTTACGATCCATTGGCCCTCAAAGGGTTAAGGCGGGCAGAATAATCAAAAAGCGCGCTGCGGAAGATTAATGAAATTGAACTCCCAATTGGACCATTATGTGCTTGTTATGAACAACACCTTTGTTGGCCAGGGCCGTCCACATGGATGCATCTTCCGATTATTTTGCAGGTCATCATCTCTTTTAAATAATTATTAAATTCACAAACAATCTTTCATAATATTGCACAACGCCTGCATCGCGCGATATCTCGCGGCAAAAAATTATCGGTACATTTCCATTAAGTTCTCCTCGTGTTCGTTTGCCAAATGTTATTGATCTCTTGCTCTACAAAAATCACTATTTTGTTAAGTAATAGTTTTTCAGCAAGATAATCAATGAGGATAAATGGGTGCTTTCAAAAGATCTCCAGGCACTCCTGCCTAATTGGGAGGTATATATGTATATTATCAAAGAGATGAAATATATACCCCATCATTTACGTGTCATCTTCTTTGTGGTTAACTTGAGGTACAAAATGATGGTAATGATGACAAAATATATGAGTAAGAAGTGTATCAAATTTAATATATGTAAAAATCACGTTTCATTTATTAGAAAAAAGTGCCAATGAAAAAAGAACGATGTTGTTGCAGTTCGAAAAAAAATGTTGCAACAATTCATAAGGTCGTGTGGCTGCTGGAGAAGAAACTTGCAAAGGAGAGAGGAGTTAATTAATGTTGATTGAAATGTAGTTCGTAAAGTGAATGGGGTAGCAAAAATTCATCGAAATTGGTTCATGTCAGAAAATAAGATCACTTTAGTGCCTGTTTCTTTTTCATCTTGATATAAAAACACACTTAATTCGAGTATTATTAAATTTGGCGTTTTCGCAATGGGCATCACCATGTCTTGCTGAGGAAATATAGAAAAAAATTCATTGCAAAATATCATCTAGCTCATAGCACAATGTTTTCAGTCAACATTTTTGGCGTGTTCTCAGATTATCTCTTCGCAAATCTTCTTCTCGGTTTCACTTCAAATAAAAGATTTTCATATTTCCCACGGAAAATAGCTTGCAATAAAAAATTTGTGCTAATAAGCGTCACATAAAACTTTAATACAAAATTAAATAAAGAAAAAAAACTTTATTGAATTTTAGGTATAGTGGAAAATTTTCATTTATCCCTTCATTTCGAATGTTTGTCGGCACTTTGTCATGCTTTACACATAGGCAAATAATTTATCAAATTTACAACAAATATAAAAATCAGAAAGGTGAACAAGAGAGGCTCAGGTTAATCATCATAATCGTCATAATCAGTAAATTAATGAATTAAAGCCCAAATTAATTCCTCTGCAGCCACTCGTGGATACTTGAAAAGTGAAGAGGGGGTTTTTGTCAAAAAAATTTCAAAAGTAAAATTCCCTTCCATCTAACTCCGCACTTCACACATTTCATATGCAAGTCCATTGAATTATTGTTGAACATAATGAAAATTGTTTACAAGAACGATGACCCCCAAAAAAGTTGTTGAAAAACTGAAAGTACGCACCGAAGAAATTCACACGCAAACGGTATTAAAGAGAATGAAGTCAAAAGTCATCCTCTACGACGAGAGATCGTCGATAAATTTTACGCAGCTTCCATTATTTGATTGTTTACTATTAGAGACATTCGTTTTTTATAGATAATTTTTTTTTATCTTTTGGTTTATTCAAGAAAGAAGTCTTTCTGTTATGTGATTGTGAAAATATGAAAATGAAATCCACTTTTCTTATTTTGATTGTTGCATAAGATGGACATGATTGGATGGATTATGATTGATGTGGGTGTGTTTTATGAGAGAATCAATTGAGCCCTCTAATACATATGATTTTTGCTATTAAGTCATCAAGGGTAGATATAAGAGAAGGACAGATTTGTGGAAAAATATTTTTGTCCAAAATTTTGAGAAAGTTATTCAGTAGGTATTTAACAAAATTTATTAAGCAGTAAATTTAAAAATCCTTTCTAAAATTAACACCAATAATCTGGAAATCCGCGTTGTCAATCAAAAATTTGAAAAGATGTGCTCCATGAGCCTTGAGAGCTTCATTTGATGGAACTATTAAAGAGTCTATATAAACACGCGATTAATCAGACATTCAAATATTCAAAGTGAATTCTCGATGTTTTTTTGTGACAAATAAACATATTTCAAAATCTTTATAAACTCCAACGAACAAAAAAAATGTGTTCATGAACCGAGAAGAAAAACTGCATGTAATGAATCATGTTTATTTAAAATAAACATAATTACAAAAATGATAAAAATGTAATCATAATTCATTAAGATTCTAAGTGAGTGAACATGAATGAGATGAACGTGTAACAGGGTGGGCAATTCATTGACAAAGATTTCACGATTCCTTCTTCTCTCCATCCGCCACAGTACTCAAAGTCATCTCCAGCAATTTTAAGAGAGATGAGTGGCTTCGTAAAAGCAACCACAAAAGCCTTGGAATATTTTAATTACCCGCGTACACTTTTTTGCAATTCCAATTGTTATTTGCAATAGGAAAAGAGGTTTATGCGAAACAATCAGATTCTCGATCTATCTCAGATTGTGGCCACTGATGGCAATTGGGGAGAGCCTTGATTATTTGACTCACTGATGAAGTTTTAGAGTGGATTATGAGGCAAATTCTTGAAACAAATTACACCCATAGCCATTATATTGTTTTGAAAAAGCGCACCAAAGTGCCTCCATATGGAGCCCCAAGAGGTGTCACAACATCTAACCATTAAATAAATCAAGAGCAATTTTTCAAAATGAAAATAATTACAATTATTATGGAAGGTCCACCTTAACTTTTGTGCACAAAAACGTTGAACTTTATGACAAAACGTGAAATATTTTGAATTTAATTAGCCTTTTTTCTGACCATTTGATCTGGAATTGTGATTGGATTTAAAGTGAAGGGGTAACTTTACACAGTAATTTTTTATTTATGTTAAGAGAGTGGTTTCAAAAGAAGACAGAATTTACCATAATTCTAACAAGTGAAAATGTTAGATATGAGTAGGGGAGACGGGGGCATAAACAGCCAATAACTCTTAAACTTAAAACCAAATACATTATTTGACTAATTTTAGAAATAAACGCAACTAAAACGCAACTAAAACGACTAAGTAAATCCATAGGAGAAAAATTCAATATTAAAAAGGTTCGAAAACAGGCCTGTATGAAATTGCCCCACGATGGGGCACTCTTGAACAAATTATCACCTTCTAGAAAAACTTAACTTAAGCTACTTAAAGGTAAAACATGTGGTCTATAGCGAATTTTAGTACTGTTACAGTCTTTCTGCATAAACTAACCTAACTCACTATTTAAAACTTCCCGGATCTCCCCTAATTCAACATCAAATTCATGAAAATTATATGCAAGCCATACAATTTCAAAAAAGTTCGCACTTTTGCTAAATACTTTTTCACTTTTCATTGTAACTTTGCAAATCTCTGATATTTTACCAAATTTTAACTCTGGGAGTATCATTTTCTATTTTTTGAAATATTTCCTTAAATTTTCTCACCTAAACATTCCCAAATGGGTCTCAATGGGAACTGTTTTAATTTATTTCATTGCTACACTTTTTTTTATTCATTTTATCTTCGCGCTACTTTTCAGGAAAGTAGGTATATAACTAATTCCACTGTTTTAATTTATTTTATTTTATGTGTGATTTTTCGCCATATTTCACATCACAAGAGAATAACTAACAAGTAAAATAAATAAGAATAGTGACTGTTTCCGAATTAAACAGTGTACCGTGAATGGTGATGGAAAACTTTTTCCGTTGTCCAACAAATCATCCTCAACCTCATTCGCCTCTTCATATCACTAGCTATATTGCTAAATAAATGGTTAGGCTAAGGCTTTATGGCGAATGGATATGTGAGATATTGATATTTCCATGATACTAAATAAAGAAGCAGAAGTCAAGGGGGAGATATTAGGATTCAAAAAGATTATAAAGTGCATTTTTAGCACTAAAAGCTCCCCGATTATTTCTTTGTTCTGAAAGCTTCAGAAAGCTTTCATCCTATCAATTTTATTTTGATACCTACTAAAACTTTCTCGGAAAGCTTTAGGAATCCTTAAAAGCTCTTAAAACGTGTAACCAAAAAGAAATATCTAACGAACGCTGAATTATTATCAAGATAAGCTATAAAACAAAATACTTTGAAAATATATGATTTAAAAGATGTTAACAAAATGGCTAGAGCTCGAAATTTATTCAAAAGCTTTACAATTTTTCAGATTTATTTTAAGCTCTACATTTTCTAATAACTTGTAAATTTCTGCAGAACTTCTGAAAGCTTTTGAACTTCAATAACATATTTTTAAAGTTCAACCATTTCTGCCCACAATATCTCCCCCTTGGAAGAAGTAGTGGATGCGTTTGTTTAATTACAACGTTGGGCGCGCGATGATGATCCAAAAAAATAATATGATTCACCGGTCATCCTTGGTGAATAATGCCGCACGATTGCATAGATCAGAGATGATTGAAGAATGGAAGTCCAGCTGTTATGGGCCAATTGAAAGCAAAAGTACAAATTTTTCGTCCATCAGCAGTGACCGCTAAATGCCAATGGCTTTGGGTGTAAAAAGCTAATTTATGCACCATCAAATATCCGAGGAAAAATATTCTTTGCATTTATGCTTCAAGTGTGTGCTCTACTCCCTCTTTGCTCATCTCTCGGAGCTGTGTTTCGTTGTGCCCAAACTGTGAGAAGAGATGCCGCAAAAAAAGTTTTTGTAAAGAATTCCAACATATATGATGTCCGAGGTGCCAGAGACCCCACCACCAATTTCACTTTCAATTTGCTGCCGATGGACGGAGGTTTTGATATAAAAACGGGACTCCGACACGGATCAGGCATCAGTTGTTCCTCTCCCACGGCAACTAGAAGCATGAAGGTACGCATTCGCCGCACTCTTTGGATTATCTCTCAGTGTCTTCATCTTCAGTGTTAAACAGTGACTCGCTCGTGCAAGATGTGGTGTTAAAATCCTTGTTGCAATTTTATTGCAGGTATTCGTTTGCCTATTGGCGCTCGTCGCGTCCACCTATGCTGGCGGCCTAGGATTCCTTAGCGGCCTCGGAGGAGGCGGTGGCGGCCATGGAGGTGGCGGCGGCGGCCATGGAGGATGGTCTGGCGGCGGTGGAGGAGGACATGGAGGTGGTGGATGGTCTAGCGGCGGCGGTGGTGGCTGGAAATCCCTGGGGAGCTTTGGAGGCGGCGGCGGCGGCCATGGAGGATGGTCCGGCGGCGGAGGAGGAGGACATGGAGGATGGTCCGGCGGCGGCGGTGGTGGCCACGGAGGATGGTCTGGTGGTGGTGGCGGCTATGGAGGCGGTAAGCCGTTATTTTTTCCATTTTTGAAAAACAATTTTTTAAATTTGTTTTTTTAACTCCTTTCTAGGCGGCCACGGTGGCGGCCATGGTGGCGGCGGCGGCGGACATGGAAAAGTGATTAAAGTCATTAAGATCATCTCCCACGGTGGCGGCGGAGGCGGACACGGAGGTGGTGGCGGCGGACATGGAGGATGGTCCGGCGGCGGCGGCGGTGGCCACGGAGGATGGTCAAGCGGCGGCGGTGGTGGACATGGAGGCGGTGGATGGTCTAGCGGAGGCGGAGGCGGCGGATGGTCCAGCGGCGGAGGTGGTGGTGGCGGATGGTGGTAAATTCAAAAACCAAAAATTGCCGCCCGCAACCCACCCTGTGATCCACTAACATCCAGAACTCAAATTCAGAAGCCTTTCACTGCCAAATTCTCATGAGACACACAGTTACCAGTAGATATCTTCTGCAGAAATCTTCATAATTTATTGCTCAAAGAGATTCTTTTTGTAAAATTGTACATAGAAAAAAAAACTGAGTGCGTTTGTGAGCTTTACTTTTGTATGAAAAGAAAAAAAGAAATGTAAATGAGATAAACCAAAAATTTCTCTGTGTCTTCTTCTCTAATCCCATTCAATTCCATTTATAATAATTTTTTTCATTTCACAAAGAGTGATTTAAATGACTTGAAGAAATACAGAAGCATTAGAAATGCAGAAAAAAGTTGTGAAAGTGAGATGTTTAAAAAAAATCACTAATTTCTTTGAGTACAATTGCGATTAGCGAAAATTATGCTCAATTTACAGTCATCAGGCATTATTTTTGGAGATTCATCCGTTCACCAAATTATGCTAATCAAAAAGTTATTAGGAGGAAGTTCAATGTTTTAATCATTGTTGAGTCTATACGGTTTTATACAGAAATAACCGCCAAATATTTACTTATTCTTGGTGATTTGCAAACTTATGCTGTCACTCGGCTCATTGATTTTTGAACAGAGGTTTCGCATAAAAAATAATGAATAATTATTTTAGATTGGGTAAATAATGATTATGTAAGACCCAAAGATCAGGATTGATAAAGAGAAAAGACGGATGTGTCTCGTAAAGCAATCTGCAGAAGGTAAATCAAAATGCATTGCCAAATTTAAAACAACTTTTTCTTTTCAAATGTTTTCATAAATCAGCAATTTTTTAATATCGTCATAAATTAAATGCAAGCGTTAATAAAATTTTCTGCCGAAATGTTTATGGTCGCAATGGGAAATATTTTGATTTTTTGTCAAATTGAATTTAAAAACTGAACGCTTATAATCTGCAAATAGAAAGATTGTAACTATAAAAAAGTCGTAAAAATTTTAGTGAAAAAGACTGGAAGATTATTGGCGTTATAAAATCTTTCAGATTTTGACAATCTCGCTACTGTTTTGTAACTATTAGCTGATTCTTCAGATTCACAGATTTATGATATGGATTAAAATTGAACTGATGGTGCCAATTTATCTGAAATTTTTAGGGGAATTTAGTGGACATTATTTTTCCGGGGAAAACGAAAAAAAGTTTAAGTTTAAAAATATTTCTCGACATAGCGACAAAAATCAAAAGAATGGTGTTGCCATATCGAACCAACGGCTTCCTTATCCGCCATTTTGAAAAACTCCCAACTTTTTTCTTGAATAACTTCGCTTCTACTGTATGAATCACGCTCTAATTTTAATATGTTGTAGTTGAGTCCAAGACCTTTCAAAAATAAATTTCATAAGTTTATCTCTGTGATTTATTCACTAAAAAACTGCTATCAAATTCTTAGTTCTCCATAAATGAATTACAGCTCCCATTAATCGACCACAAAAGAGACTTTTCACGTGTTTTTATAGCCAGCAACTTTCATTAATAGTGCTGATGTCAATAATAATCGTTAAGAATAAAGATCATTGACCATTTTATTCCAACTTTTTATCCAAGAAAAATTATTTATTTGCAGCGATAAGGCTCCCATGCGGTTGATAAGTCAGAGTAGCAATCGTACTTATCGCGGCTCAAGTGGAATCTCCTCTAGACTTGAATAATGTCTATAATCGGCACGTCAACCAAAATGATAAGCTTTCTTTTGCTACTATACATGACCTTCCTCTGTAATTCACCGAGAATCCATTGTATCAGCTGAAAAGGCGCATCCATTGAAATCGCATTGAGAGTGATTGAAAAGAGTCAAATATAATTGCAAATGAATTGTATTCATTTTATAAAAATGTACAGTCTTTGTTGTGACATTCTTACAAAACTTATAATGTTCCAAAAGAATCCCATTAATTCGTAAAAAATATTCATTGAAATACTTTAAGTGTTTGAGTACATCAAAGTAGAGGCACCTCGTCCTCCCCTAAGGCATCTCTGCCCGATTTTTCGCATTGTCCTGCTCCTGAGGCAGAGTCTCTTGAGAATCTATGCTCAAGTCGGCGGTTTCCTTCTCCTCGATGAGCTCTCTTTTGCCGCGGTTCAATCTGAAAGACAAAAAATAAATCGAGTTATATAGTTAAAAAGCTCAAAAAGCCCTATTCCAGCATGCAAACCAGTCACCTTGCCTTCACTTTGATAAAAACGTAAAGGACAATGAGCGGCAGAGGCGTCATGATGGCAACAGAAACAGGCGCCACCGTTGTGAGATCCGCTTCTGGCTGAGGAAGAGTGAATCTGAGCAAGAAGATAGAAATGCCAGTGTTCTGGATTCCTGTCTCCACGGCAATGGCCAGAGCATCGGCAGGCACTTGGCGGAACACTTTGGCGAGGATCCAGCCCAGAAGGAAGCCCAGCCAGGGCAAACCTAATCCGGCAACGACAATTTGCCAGGAAAACAGCTCAAACAGATAGAGATTTGTGACTATCGCAAACACCACGATGAAGAGAATGAGAAGCGTTGAGACTGGCTTGAGGACTAGCACGAGAATCCTCGTGACTCGTGGCAGATATTTCTGGATGAGAAGACCCGCCAGAAGCGGCACCACGAGAGCGAGAGCAAATGTTCCGATTCTGCGATAGGGAACCGTGAGATCACCCTCATCGAAGATCGTCTTGCCGAGAGTGAAGATCCACATGGGCATCAGCCCAAAGGCAGCAATAGTGCTGATTGTTGTCATAAGAACTGACATATTGATGTTTCCATTGAGGATGGCTGTCCACACATTGGACGCCCCACCGGCCGGAGACACTCCCGTGAAGAACATTCCGAGTTGCATGGCGTGAGAGTCCGGGAAGATGAGTTTCCCAAGACCAAAACTCAGCAGAGGCATCACAACGAATTGCCCAAACACCCCAATAGCCGGTCCAATCGGACACACCACGATCGTCTTGAGCAACTTGAGATCCAGGGCAGCTCCAAAGTTGATGTACAAGATAGAAACGAGGATGGCCACTGTGTAAGTGAAGACATGATCAATCACTCGATCTTCTCGAATCACAGTGACTGATAGTTTCTCATCCGATGTCTCCTTCTGATTATTCACTGTTGTGATCTCCACAAACAGATCAGTCTTGCCCAAGAAGACTCCAGTCACGTTAAAGACTCCACTCCAAGAGCCTCCACTGATCTCTGAAGCCGGAATGACTTTATCCACTTCCGCCACGTGAGTCTGGGCTGTCTTCAACACAATTTCTGTCACACCATCCTCCAGTCCAGTAATGTCCAGCGTCACTTCCTTCTCTTTGTGCATCTCAATCTCTATGGCAGTTGGAGTGAAGGCGGCATTCCAGGAAGCGGCGTGACACATCAGGAAGATGGGCGCCACGAAGACGCCCAAGAGTAGAAAGTACTTCATGGGACACATGATGCCTCCAAACCGTAATCCACCTGTTGAGAGGCAATCAGTTACTCGGAGATGTCGAGATAAAGCACTTTGCACTGGAGAGAGATCGCCAAGATTGGCAAGACAATTGAGTATACCTTACTTTTTTTTCCCAGAAGAGAAATTTGAACTGAATTTAGTGTTTCTTCAAAGCCTATCTCCCTCGATATGAGACAATTTCATGGGCGAGCGCCAATTTTATCCCACACGGAAAGCCATCGATAGCTGCCCCAATCAATTGGAATACTAAAGTGTAATATAACTTTGAGAATTCAATAGATGCTCGAGAGATTTCGATAAGTTTTCTTTTGAAAAGTCATTTTAGATAACGCGTGTGCTCAGTACATTATGTACATAATACTCTTGAGATATACATATAAGAGAAGAAGTCGTTTAGGAGTAGAGACAATCACACAAACTACCTCGCGGTGGATAATATTTCACCCACAAAGGTGTTCCTTGCTCTTTCGAAGTTAAAATTACCTGCTATACTGATAGAGTATCGCCTTATCATCGCGTAAGTAAAGACATGCAACCTTAATTAAAGATATTTGAACAATCGATTTTTTAATTATTCTTGCTTCTTCTCTTTTGGAATTTCTTGTACCTACCGTACCCACCGTACCTCTATGAATTCAAATTTAGTTCATTTCATCCCAAAAATAGGTTTATGTCCCGGATAAGTGAGGCTTGGTTAATTTTCTCTCCGAATGGATTAAGGATTAAGTAAATTTTAAAGGTTTTTTGATTTTTTATTGAACTGTATTCTGCTTTCCAAAAATAAATAAGAAACTTGCGTATTCCAAAGAGAACCGCGCCTTTTTACTGCACTCCCCTCAAGACTCCCCTAGAGAGCCGCCTCCTAGGCTCACACTTCCATTATAAACATTTTTTAGTCTTATCAGATTTCTCTCTAATTTCTTATCACAGAACTATAATCTCTTGAGACGTGTAATTGCCAAAATGAGGGCGATTCACAGTGCAAATTGGGTCATCAAATTAATACCATATCATTATTGCAGAATTTTACTTACTTGTTGCAGCGCCGGAAGAGAAAGTAGGGTCCGTCCAGGAAAACCAGAAAAACCGGAATAGGAAGAATTGTTATGACTTTCTTATTACTTTCCAGAGTAGAATCTTTGTAAAATGCAATAAAAAGCAGCAAAAAGCACTAAAATACAATAGAAAAGCTGAAGAAAAACAAAATCACTCGATGATGCGCCTCCGCCGAGGTCAACGTGTGCACACTTTAGACGAGTTCTGCTAGGGTATTCTTAGGAGATCGTTCTGAAAATGACAGCCGGAACCTAGACGTCAGTGTTGTTTTGAAAGTGGATTTTTCAAGAGAAACGGAGTATTTTGCGTATTTCCTGCGGATATCATGAATTTTCTGGTCAGAAAGCAATTGAAAACAATTGCCAGCAATTGCCCGAGTAAGTTAAAACTGGAAGAAGGCCAGAAATTTCTGATTAGGAAGCTAATCAGAGCTGAAAATCAATTTTGCAGGTTATGTTAGGGCATTTTCCTCGTCAATAAAGCACGAATTCGCGAAAAATGCGGTGGAAAGCCCAATAAGGATTGGTCAGCCGACGGGATTCACCCATCCCCATCTTTTGAAGACGTCAGAAGTAGTTGTGGGCATTACAAAAGAGGAATTGAAACTCCGACGGAGGAGTTTGCTGGAGAGCATTGCCCGGACATCAGCCCCATCTCAGGAACACATAGTTGTCATCCCATCGGCTGGGAAGAAGTACATCAGCGATAAGATTCCCTATGTCTTCCGCCAGAACTCTGACTTTAGATACTTATCCGGATGCCTGGAACCGGATAGCGTTCTCCTTCTTCATTTGGACGGCAGCGGGAGGGATAGGAGCGTCTTATTCCTGAGACCAAAGGACAGACACGCAGAAATGTGGGATGGCACAAGAACTGGACCAGAATTGGCTGTTGAGGTATTTGGAGTGGATGAATCCCATGAGATCAAAAACTTCTCAAATTACTTAGCGAAATTTTCCAAAGACAGCAGATCATGTGTTCTCTGGGGCGATCAGAGTTCTCTCCGGGAGCAACCAGACACCTTGAAGAGTGTCTCTGTGTTTTCTGGACAGATAGATAAACCTGTCGAATCAGTGACTGCCTTAATCCATAAATTGCGTCTCATTAAGTCTCCAGCAGAAGTTGAACTCATGAGGAAAACCTGCTCAATCGCCTCTAAAGCCATCAATCAGACAATCACAGATTCTAGTCCTGGTGAATCTGAGCATCATCTCTTCGCCCGAGTGGACTATCACTGTCGCATGCAGAATGCGGACTTCCTGGCCTATCCACCAGTTGTTGCTTCGGGGAATAACGCCACCACGATCCACTACATCGAGAACAGCCAGGTGATTGAAGAGGGGAAGCTGGTGCTGATGGATGCAGGTTGTGAATATGGAGGCTACACGAGTGACATCACTAGAACCTGGCCAATCAGTGGACGCTTCAGTGGACCCCAGAATATCCTCTACGATGTGATTCTGACGCTCCAAAAAGACCTTCTGACGACCCTCCTGAACGCCGGAGGAACCTGCCTGGACGATCTCTTTGACACAATGTGCGTGAAATTGGGAATGTACCTCCAGGAGGTCGGACTGGTGAGTAAAAGTCTCTCCGGAGTGAGTTTAGCTCGAGCTGCCTACTCCTTCTGCCCTCACCACGTCTCCCACTACCTCGGGATGGACGTCCATGACACGCCGACTGTCTCACGGACCACCAATCTCGCACCAGGGATGGTTTTCACAGTGGAGCCTGGAATATACATATCAGAGAGACGCCAGGATGTGCCTCCTGAGTTCCGTGGACTCGGAATTCGCATTGAGGATGACTGTGTCGTCACTCCCTCCTCCACAATTGAGATCCTGACCTCCCAGTGTGTTAAAGAAGTGAAAGATCTTGAGAGTTTAGTGAAATTGTGATAGTCAAATAAATAATTTCTTGCAATTCTGCGCCTACAAAACTCTGTAGATCTTGTAGGCAATAAAGGACGTCAAGGCGAGGACCACAAGGAGCTTCAGCGCGCAAAACAGTCAGGGTGTCTTAAGATCTGTCAGAGGGACATACATGACTCCCATGAGTCTCGTCTTGGTCACCGTTCCGCTGCCATCCTTGTCGTACTGCTCCAGGTATTGACTGCCTCCGGCTGGTCCGACGGGAACCACCAGACGTCCGCCCTTGTTCAGCTGAGTTATCAATTCAGTTGGAGTATCCGGAGCGGCGGCGCCCACGTGAATGGCATCGTAGGGAGCGTGCTCAGGACATCCCAGTCGTCCATCACCCTCTATGATCTTGATGGCGCCCGAGTCCAGGAGACTGGCATCATCCGCTCGGATGTTCTGCAGTGACAACTCAACCAGCTTGGATTGATGCTCAATCCCGACGATTAGGCCAGTGCCCTGATCTCCTTGAGCCTTCATGTAGCGCGCAAAGCAGGCGGTCAAGTATCCAGATCCTGAACCCACGTCAAGGACTCTGCCTCCAGGGCGAACATGGTTCCTCAGGAGGTCAAGGGCATAAGCGTGCTGAAAAGCATAACAGGTGATACTCAAAAAACAGATTGGAAAGGGAATTTAAGACTCACCATATGAGGTGCTGAAATTGTCACTCCACATCCAATCCCCTGGGGACTAAAATATTCCCCCAATTATTACAGAACCCAAAGGATAATTTCATTTATTCCTTACGCGTCCATGTAGGGATTATTAGGACAGTAGAACTTCCTATCCGTGTCCCGTAATGCCTTCTCAACAACATCTCCCGTGATGATATTCAATTCTGAAAAAAAAAACAAAGAAAAAGAAGTCATCCGCCCATTGTAATCAGGGAGCTATCTCTATAATTACCTCTTAATTTCCTCACTAAATCTGCATTGTCCTTTCCCACAGAACGCCACGCCATCTCAGACCAGTTTTACTTTATTCAATCACCGTAACAATTCTC
This sequence comes from Phlebotomus perniciosus, assembly GCA_918844115.2. Lineage (NCBI taxonomy): Eukaryota > Metazoa > Arthropoda > Insecta > Diptera > Psychodidae > Phlebotomus > Phlebotomus perniciosus. The sequence goes on along the minus strand of CAKKOB020000233.1, from coordinate 55,530 downwards.
AGTTTATTGTCCAGGAAGTCTAAGGAAAATATTGCAAACTTTTCAAAACAAAAACCTATTGCGGAGTTTTTTCCTGCGTTAATTGATTCATTTCTAGGCACTAGCTAGGCTTCTAGGTTCAAAATGACAGTTGATTAGGTTCTTGGGATCAGTTAAGTCGTCGAAACTCCAATCTCGTCTAAACTGTTCCCATTGTTTTGCCTTCGCGACCAAAGCGTAACAAAAACAAAGCGTCAAAAATAGTATATTTTCTCAGTTTTTCTCCGCAAATTATTGTAAATATTAATGTGAAACTGTGTTCTGTGAATTTGTTTCCTGTAATTGCTTAGGATTTATAAGATTCTACGGGTGTAAATTGTCCAGAAGCATCGGATAAGGTTAACATCCTTCTGTTGGTTTTTCCGGAAGGAGATTTTCAATTACCGCTCTACTTTTCCAGGATGTCCGTGATTATTGAGACCACTCTGGGTGATCTCACCGTTGACCTCTTCATTCAGGAGCGCCCACTGACCTGCCTGAACTTCCTGAAGCTCTGCAAACTCAAATTCTACAACTATAACCTCTTTCACTCCATCCAGCATGGATTCATTGCCCAGACCGGCGATCCAACGGGCTCTGGACACAGTGGCACCTCCGTGTGGGGCGTCATTGAGGGTCCACATAAGCGCTACTTCGAGGGAGAGACACTGCCCAAGATTCGCCATACGGAGGCTGGCCTCCTGTCGATGGTCAGTTCCGGCGGGAACATGATTGGATCCCAATTCTTTTTCACTCTCGGTCAAGACTTGACGTCCTTGGATGGAGTCCACTGTGTCATTGGGGAAGTGGTTGAGGGTCATGATGTCCTGAGACAACTCAGTGAGGCCATTTGCGATGAGAAACATCGTCCCTACAAGGATGTCCGGATCACTCACACAGTTATCCTGGAGGATCCCTTTGATGATCCTCAGGGCTTTCGGGAGCCCTCCAGATCACCCTCTCCCACGCCTCAGCGACTCAAGGGTGGCAGAATAGCCGCTGACGAGGAGATCGATGACACTGAGGGGAAGACTGAGGAGGAGATCACGGAGATGCTGCAGGAACAGGAGGCGAAAGCCAGAGCGACAATTCTGGAAATTGTCGGAGATCTCCCAGATGCAGAAATTGCACCCCCGGAAAATGTTCTCTTCGTCTGCAAACTCAATCCCGTGACGACGGATGATGACCTGGAGTTGATATTCAGTCGCTTCGGAAGAGTCAAGGGTTGTGAGGTGATCCGAGACAGTTCCACTGGAGCCTCTCTCCAATATGCTTTTGTGGAGTTTGAGGAGCAAAAGTCCTGCGAGGATGCCTACTTCAAAATGAACAATGTCCTCATTGACGATCGACGGATTCACGTGGACTTCTCTCAGTCCGTGTCAAAGGTCAAGTGGCGAGGGAAGGGTCGAGGAGTGTATCATATGAATGAGGAGAAAAAGAATGGAAAATCAGATAATAAGAGGCGTGACAGGGATTATCCTGAGGAGCGTCCTCGCAGACAACAAGATGATCGACGGAGGAGTCGAGAGACGAGACGAGATTATTCACCAGCGCCACGAAGAAGTGAATCCTCAAGGTAAGGGAAGCATTCAAACAGTTTTTTTTTTAGAGAAAATCCTAATATTTTCCTCTCATTTTCTTAGATATCATCACGATAGGGATCACTACAGATCAGCGGTCAGACGGAGATCCCGAAGCCAGGAGAGAAGTCGATCGAGACGGTCAAGATCTCCGGCTGTTGCTCACTCATCGTCTCATAGGTCACGGCGCTCCCGGAGCACTGATCGCCATCGGAGGGTGTCACACTCCAATGGGCGAGACAAGAAACGCCCTGAGCGCGTCGAGTCGTCCAGCAGTGAGCGAGAGAAGGAGGAGAAGCGCAAGAAACAGAAGAGGAACAAGACGAAAAAGTCTAAAAAGTCACGCACGAGCTCAGATGATAGCTCATCGAGTGACTCTCAGGACTACAGGAAGTCCAACAAGAAGAAAAAGAAGAAGCACAAGAAAGACCGATAGGAAGTACGCGGAAATGCTTGTAGAGAAGAAGAAAGTGGTTGCAAAATTAAAATATTACACAAGCAAGGGATAAGTCTTTTGTTTAGTTGACTTTGAGGGAGCTGGGATTCTTTTATGGCGAACTTGGAATATGGTTCTCTTTCATTTCAGGATCAGAGGGAAAACAAATAACCTAGTAAATATTTTTCTTTTCGACTCTAGCGTCACTAGCGGTGGTCGAACAAACTTCCGATGTTTAGTAGAGTTGAAGCATTTTGCAAGACTTTTAAAATTTGGACCCTAACAGCTTGGGTCCGGGAACAGGTAATGACTAATATGTATGACGAATATGACCTATTATTGGAAAGATTTTGTCCTTAGCTACAGCGTGTTAAATTTTGAGCCCGATCCATGCAATAAAAGCCAAGTTATGCAAGAATCAAAATTTATTGGGTTTTTCAAAATGGCGGATGCAATGGTGAAGCCCCATATCTAGCGTCACCATTTTGTTTAATCCGGTCGATGCGGCTGAAACCGCATGTCGACATTCCTCACAGTTCTCTAGCTTCTAATCTAAACTATAGTTATAAGGACAGACAAACAGCCGGACGGTCAGAAAAATTAATCTTGAACTCTTAAAATTTTCAGATCGATTGTAACAATTTTATTTTTAATCCAATCCCATAAGCTGGTGAACCTGGAAGTCTCTGTGTCGGAAGTCTCCCCATATGACCATATCGTCTCCCTCACCGCATCTGTTGGTCTCACAGAAAAAGAAGACCTTGTATATGGTAAAAGCTTCACGCTTTACGGATTTATGACTTTTTTATTCTTCAGCGATTTATGATCATTGCAGAGTACTCCCTCTCGAAATTGTGTGATGAGCAAAAAAAAAATTAATAATTAGGAAGCGATGAATCATAATTTCGCAGCCAAAGCTAATAATTGGCACGAGCAATATTTCTACCGTTGCTCCTGTTTGGTTTGTTTATCGAAAGAGCTGCTCAACGAGGGAGTCGAATGTGAAGGTAAGAATGGCAGCGAGAGAAGAAAGCCAGAGAATGGAACAATGAACTTAACTCTGTAGAATTTTAATTATATAGGCACTTTTGTATTACATTTGCCTCTCAGTACCTCATTAAGTTCTTCCTGGCATCACATGTGAATTACTGGAAATCATTCTTGGGCGGAAGATGGTCGGATTTTATCAATATTAATTGGGGGAAGTGATGGGAGAAAGTCAATTTATTCTTGTAAGACTTTTTTTCACTGTTTTACCAGGCAATTCATTTCAATATGCATTATTCGTCATATTTCAAAAGTTTTTTTTTATGTCTATCTTTATGCTGTTTAGTATTGATTTCCGGCTAAAAATAATTTAGTGGAGTTTTTGAATAAAACCAAACTGAAGCTTTTGACGCAATATTGTGTAAGAGCATTCTCAATTGTTTGCTTATTGACCTCTGCAATAAATTCATGTAATTGAATTAACATATTTTTATTACATCGCAGTCTTCACGTCCCAAGGGATAGATATTATGATGAGAAGTGTACAAATCAGTAGAAATGCGTGAGAATCTTTAGAAGTGGAAGTGCTAATAAATTTTAAACATAGAGCTTTCAGAACATTTTTGAAAAGTTTCAACAGTTTTAGTCAGCTTGTTGTGGAAAAATTTGGGAAAAATGAAAAACTAAAATTAACGATATGATGAAATGAAAGCCCTGCAAAGCTTTCGAAGTGCAGGAATTATGGGGAGCTTTCATACAAAATGTGTGCTGTAGGTGCTGTAAGTCGTGTACACCTTTTCAACTCTAACATATCCACCTTGGTATGTCCCATATTTCCAAGAGATATATATTTATTATCTCACTAATTTTTGGAAACGCAAAAAAAGAAAATATTTTTGTGAGATCTTTAATCTCAAATTGATATGCTGCTGTCTCTCTTGGCACGATTTCACGGATTCCTGTTATCAAAGAATTTGATGATAAAATCCGCAAAGTATTCCAAATATTTGGCAAGGTTAATGTTAATCTTTCCAATTTGATACTAAAAATTTTGCTCTGCATGAAACAATTATATAGAAAGCTCTAAATGAACGCAATAACAAAATAAACAAATATCATTTTCAACGTGAATAATATTGAATTCTTGAGCATTTTTCTCATGACTTTCTGGATACCTGTATAGACTCGATATATCTGACTTTATATCATCAATCATTTAACAATAAATTGCTGGAAAACTCTCACGCAATTATAAATTATATTTTCACTGATATTGGATACTGCGATGGAAATTATTACGTGCAAGCAAATTCTCTTTTTAAAAAAATCTCCCCTTTCCATGCAATTTTGCGTGGAATTTATCTGGAATGCAACATAATATCCGGTATCCACCCTCGTGGAAGAGTGACTTTCTGAGAAAGGTAAAAAGGGGTGAAAATTTGCGAGTGTATATGGAACCATATGCACTTTAGGAATGAGGATATCTTTTTTTTAATATAAAATATGGCTCAGTCCAGGTGGTTTATTAGCTTTTTAAAATAAAAATTCACGATTTTTTCCACTTTGCCTATCTATCCAACCCGGGAAGAAGAAAAGAAACACACCTGTGTTTGATTATTCCAACAAATTGCATGAACTGCAAAATGATAAGAAAAAAAAGTAGGAATATTTTGTAATATATTTTCACAATGTCTTATCATGGAAAATTACGTAAAAGAAAATATTAACCCAACACACTGAGAATATTTCAGCATTCAAAGCATAAATTGACAATTTGGAGTTGGGAATGGGAAAAACGTGTACAATTTGTTATGGACAAAATGAAAATTACACATAATGAGACTGAAAAGTCACCTCTAAAATAGAGAGGCTGAAAAATCATATAACTCCAAGAACAATTCAAAGAGAGCAATTGTGACAAAATTTTCAAATGAGGTTCACGATGAAAATAAATACTTTGTCCTTCAGGCTGCTCTTTGAGTTTCTTTAAAATAAAAGACCTCTTCTCTGGTGCGAAACACGAAGAAGGTCACGCTACAGAGAATTAAAAGTTTTCGCGATGGAGACACAGAGAAAAATAATAAAAAAAATGTAATATTCACGTTGAATGAGTCACAAATTGGCTATTTCTGTTCTCTATATCTCCAACATCACTGACTTTTTACTCATCTCTTTTCCGAGCTCATTTTCTCAATCAATGTATCTGTATTGTTTTTTTTTTTTTTCAAAAATGTAGATATACCTACTTAAATAAATATATAAGTTGTCCATTAATTTGCAACTTTTTTCCTCTAATTGACTTGACACTGCAAACTAGTCTCAATATCGAGAAATTTTCTTCATATTTTTTTATCTCTGCACTGAAATAAGCCTCCCCGTGGCATATTCTATTGCCAAAGGCGGTGTATGAGTGAATAAAATCGGTGGTATCGACATAAATAAATAATTACATAGCGAGTTGTGTGCGAGTAACGAGAATGTGTTAAGAGAACGTGGTTGAAAAAAAATGTGTACCTACATGAAGGAGTCAATATAGAGGTCAGGGTGGGATTTAATGATCTAGCTATATAGAGAAAATTTTCCAAAAATTTGTAATAAGAAAAGTTATCCAGTGAATCCCAAGTACAACACTGACACCCTTTCCCACTCCTTTTGCCGCCGTTCCAGGTGAACCACAATCAAATGCATGCTCGCGACGTACGCTTACGTATGTTCATGCTGTGCTGCACGGAAGTCAGGGGGCTCACAACTGTGAGGGCAATTCAAAAAGTTCAATGCCAAATTAGCTAATATCTGATACATAACGCGCGCAAGAAAACTTATACGAATCTTAAACTACGAACTCCAAAATTTCTATAGAGAATGGTATTATTATATCACGAGAAATTATACTCTTAAAAGAAAATTCGAAAGCAAAAGAAAATTTTAAAATAACGACTTACCATGAGTAAAGTTTGAAAGCTTTTCAGGCGATTCATGATGTCATAAGAAAGCACTTGTAAGGCTGGGATTTAAGATATTCTGAAAAGAAATATTGAATTCAACAATAAATAAATAAATAAATGCCAAAGAATGTTTGAAAAGAGAATTTCAAACACTTATGACTCATTCACAAAAGCAGAAAGGCCGAAATTTTGAGAAGAAATTTTCAAATTTTATCCCCATAAAATTTGATTCGTTTCTTTTTGCAAACTTAAACCTAATGAAGACAAAATCATCTGCTGCGGAATTGGGTAATAATTTCATCCCAAAATTTCCAATTTTTCCCGCCAAATTTTTCTACCTTTGTGAATGAGTCATTAACCAATCAACATATTTGCAAATCATTTCTCCAAATCAATATTAATGTTATTTTCCAATGCTCGCAAAAATTCGTAGGCAGTCTATGAGTCATAAGGCGCCCGTACTTGGCCCCTCGACTATATGAAACTGAAGCCAACAGTGCCGAAGAGTTGGTGCTCAACACAACGTTCAGTATGCCAGCAACTGCTTCGCCGTGAAGTGTCTGTATCGCCATTGCTTGGGCGCGCGTAGTGAGTCTGTTCGGGAGTGACGACGGTGTGGCGCCATTCGGAGCCATCACTAGTTCCGCCAACCTATGCAAAACCCCTCTTTAATTGTGAAGTTCAATTGCGTCACACACAGAAATATAGCCGAGTGATTTGTGACTTCAGTGGGCACAAACCAAAGTACCAAATCAATTTAGGAGTGTTCCGATTGGAAGAGGTAATTTGCTCCATCCGGATTAAAATTGGTTGCCCCTCAGTGTGTCTGTGTGTTAATAAAGTATTAGTGGCTTGTCTAAATAAGTTTTGCTGCTCAGCATAAATATTTATGGAGTGCAAGTGGTTTCGGCACGAGGAGAGATCTTAATCTTAGCACTTTTGTGTTTTAATCTCAAAAGGTGCGTGGTTGTTCTGTTAGAACGGTAATATCTTTTTTTTTACAATTGTTAAATTTTTGTGCAGCACCAAGTTGTATTTAGGTGGCTTTAAATCATAAGATATGGGGGGCAATGCAGGGAAAAAACCAAGCTTAACGGCCTCGTGAATCTCATTTTAATGACCCTCAGTGTTCGCGAAAAAAAGTTCATTTGCATTCCTTCCAATGACTCAAAGTTTGCAGATGTTTCTGTGCCACCAAGAGGTGAATCGCCTCTTTTCTCCAAGTGAACGGAAATCCTGCCACACAATAAAAGCTTCCTCTCACTTCAACATTTCACCGATTTTTTCTCTCTCCATATCTATTTAAGACTTGATCTAAGATGAGACATTGGGTGGGTAAAAAAAACCCCAACCGTTTTATATCATCGCGCGAAGAGACTTTCAAGTGTCTGAAAACTGGTTCTTTCCCAATGTCTTTTCTTCTCCTTTCTTTCTCGCGACTCCGTGTTAATCCACATGAGAGAATAGTCTCGGAATGATGGCCTTTTTTTCTCAGGCCAAAACTGGACACCTCCATAAAAGTCGTTTTCAGGAACAGCTCACGATAAAAAAATCTTTATACATTTATTTAATGCTTCTCCTGACGATGGAAGATGCCTTTTTATGGCTTTCCAATGCTATGTAGTCTCACTGCGACAGGAAAAACTTATGGTGTTTTTTCAGCTACTGCTCCCTCCTTGTATTCTTCATTGTTTAATAATTTCATGATCATTGACGCTCTTGACCGATTTATACCTCCCCATCGAATTTGCAATAATGTTTCCAATTTTCAAGTGTGTGTTTACATAATAAAATCACTCGCACGGGATGGATAAAATAATGCAAAACAAGCAATAACGTGCAATTGAGCAATGAAGACCGACAAGTTTGTTTTAAATTCGTTCTAGACTTTTTGTACAATTTTTGTATTTCTTTGATGAGGAAATGGTGTGTAAAATTTTGAAAGTTTCCCTCAGTCTGACCCAAGTTTTGATTGAGTTTATAGTGTGATTCATATTTTGTGTATAAAACTTAGCTATAGAGCGTTTTATCTTCACGTGCGCTGATTTTGTAAAGAGAATTTTAACTTTCTCATAATTATTTAAGGTTCAAAAAACACGACACTCAGTAGAAAAAGAAATTATTTTCTTCATATTTTTTCTCATATTTCTACAAATAATTTTCCGTGGGACATAATTTCCTCACCAATCTGTACGTAAATTGTATATTTCCAATGGGAGTTTCTGTTCCGTGTTTTCTTTCTCTCCTCATCAAATCCCTCAAATCATCAACTCCTGACCACGAAAAGAATCTGTGCATGAGATAGGAGAGAATTTCTTGAGCATCCATATATAATTTTCATCATTTCAGACATCACGCCCACAATTTCTCATACACGATGAAGCCCTCTTGACCCCCCGGCGAGCAATTTCAACGGTCAATTTTGAAACACTTCACGATGATGATATCTCGCGTGTCTTGACCGAAAATCTCACGTGAAGTACCTCTTATCAGTTGAGAAAACATTCTTAAAGCTTTACAATCCCTCACGAGACATTAAATCTACACGAAGATAGCTATCACGATTATTTTTTTATTACATTTCTCGCTGCATTGAAAAAAAAAGTGATAAATGAAGTGTGATATTGGTTTAGAAAGCGACGAGATTGTGTCTCAAGTGGTGTGTAGAAAATCGATTAGTTCTAAGGAGGTTTCCTCCACCACCATCAATATTTTCACGAGATAAATAATAGTGAAAGTTGTAAACAACGTCTGGCCAAGTATTGCAAAACACGCGGAAATTTCTCATTTACAAGACAAAACATCTCCTCCTAACTTGGAATTTCACAAGTCATCGTCGAGATTAAAACTTCTCGTGGTTGTACTGACTCACCAGCAACTGGACATTTTGACCCTAAGGCACTTGGTTAATTGCAGCTAACAAAATTACCCTGGCATACATATTTCACAATTATTTGTAGCGAGCTTATTCACAAAAATGCCTTCTTTTGCGTGCATTATTTTTACTCGTGCTCGCATTTTTTTTTTGCCACCTCTTCCACTTTGCCGCCAGTTTTGTGTGTAATTAAATATCTAATCAGGCGGGCTGGTTTTAGTCACTCAGCACGACCCGCTCTTTTGATAAATTTCAATCGGCTTCTGATTTCATTGAGGTCACTCGAAAGAGTTATAGAAAACCTCAAGATGTAGAAATGTATTGATAGTGTATCAAAGAGCTTCTGAAAACACTTGAGTTTCCTCAAGAAAGCCACAAAAGTAATCTCATATCTCTAAATAACAATATCATTATGCAAGAATAATAAGTCTTCGATATCAATTACCTACTTGTTATTCTTCTCAAATATGATTAGCAAATCAAACACGGAAACCGCGAAGAATTATAGGGGAAAGGTGGGAAAGTTAACAAAGTGGGAAAGATGACGCATACATTCTCTATTTATCAAGGGGAATATGTATGAAGGTATATTAGGATTAATGAGACGTACAACACTTCCAACACTTTTACATTTTGTATGAAAGTTTCCCAATAATTCCAGTAGGTGCAAGTGTTGGAGAACTTCGAACCTAAGCTCTAAAGAACTTTGAATAGAAGCTCTAAAAAGCTTTGAAAGTCAGCCTAAAAGAGCTTTGAAAGAAAGCTTCAAAAGCTTTGAAAGGAAGATTAAAAGAGCTTTGATAGAAAGCTTAAAATAGCTTTGATAGAAAACTTAAAAGAGCTTTGAAAGAAAACTTAAAAGAGCTTTGAAAGAAAGCTTAAAAGAGCTTTGAAAGAAAGCTTAAAAGAGCTTTGAAAGAAAGCTTAAAAGAGCTTTGAAAGAAAGCTTAAAAGTGCTTTGAAAGGAAGATTAAAAAAGCTTCAAAAGGAAAACTTAAAAAAGATTTGAAAGAAAGCACTAAAGAGCTTTGGACAAAATTTCATGAAAAAAAACAAAATGCTTTTAAATATCTCCAGAAGCTCTATTAGGGCTTGGCGTTATCTTTAAGAAGCTTTAAAGCACATAAAATTCATTCAAATGCTTTACAATTGCAATTCAATTTTAAATATTTGCAAAAGCTCTAATTAACATTACTTTTTAATTTATCCAAGTTTTTCAAAGTCCGGAATTTTCTGCAAAAGCTCCATAAATTTAAGAAGTTCTATAAATCGATTGTTAAAGCTCACAAATTGACCCAAAAGCTTTCAAAAATTTTTCCAAACATATTCCCTGAAGTTTAAACCTATTCAGAGTTAGGATTTAAATAATTCTTAGAACCAAATAATCATACCATTTCAGAGATTTATTGCCCCCCTTTCCTCTACTATAATGGCGACATTTTATACAACCAACCCTGTATGGTTTGAAAATATTCCTCTCGCTAATCATCTGAAAAATATTCCAAACTCTATTATTGCGCCTGTATACAAAGAACCTTGAATCATTTTTATTTTCTCTTTATCAGTTAAAACTACTTTCAAGTCAACTTTTCTAAAGCAAGAAATGCGTCTGTAATTTCTTGCTCGGTGCGTCTGCATATTGCAGTCAAGTTCCATTGAGCTAAAAATATTTTGATGACTTAAGTCCAAGACGATAAGCGCATCTGACCTAAAATAGTAATTCTCATGTTTAGATAACATGGAAATCATCCAAAATATTAATGGAGCAAGGGGAGCAAGATTATGGCTTGCAGAAACCAAATCATTCACGTGGCCTGGCGTGAGGCATATTATGCAAGCAATTTACCTGCAAATTACCGTCACTAAAGAGTTAAATCAGAAGAACTACAAATTCATTGCACATCGAAGTGGAAACAACTGCTCGTGTGTGTCTAACAAAAAGCGCCAATTTTGCATATGTAAATTCGCAATGTGGCAAAATTGGTGGGCAGGTGCTTTGCCGGCAGGGAAGCCATTCTCCTGCTGTAAAGAAACACCTGTAAGCCGATGCCCAATGGCAACTTAACCCGAGAAATTATGATTCTTTTTCTGTAGGCTTGCCCTTGTATGATAAGTACACAGGAATTTAATTAATTTATCCAGAGAATTTTTCTTGCAACACGTGACTTTAAGACATTTTGCAATTGGTGTATTTGAGGGGAAAACATCCAGTTTAAAGCGAGGGAAAAATGAAGAAAATCGTGCCACAATGTTGCAATAAATTGAAAAATTAATATTCAGTGAAAATGCATGCAAATGGAAAATTTTGTAGAACAAGAGTCTACACCATTTTTACCTTGTCCGATTCATTTTAAGAAATTTCATGATCATTTGCACAATTAATGATTTTAGAGTTTATAATTTCGATTCTATCCATTAATTGTAATTACATTTTGATTAATGATGAAAAATAAAGCTAATCTTGGGAAGATTCTTGAAAAAACAACATAATTATTAAGATTGCAGCATATAATTAAATTTAAATAGGGTCTGGAGTTAATTTAACGCAAGAAAGGTGATTAAATTTGTTGGTTTTGCGATATTTTATATGGGATTTTTTTTTATCTTGAAGGATATTTAAAGGTTTATCTTCGATGAAGTATTTGTTAGAGATTTAATCGGTCAATACGGAAAAGAAGCTCTTGAAATCTCTTATGGATTTGTAACGATTTCCTGATCTCTTAAGAATAGGTACTTGATGTTTAAGTGACTGATAACAATTATTAAGAGGCCTAGCAAATATTACAATGAATAGAAATCATAACAAACATATTTCTCAAAATGAATAAATAAAAAGTTATTGCTTATACGGGTTAAACCTTTAAAAATCTCCCTCCTTTATTACCCCCGATATCTTATCAATGTTTGGCGCGCTTTATTTTTGCTTGTTTGAATTGATTTTTACCCAATAATCCTTTGTCCAAAGTCCATAAACCAATGCCAAATATTTAAATCTCTTTTCCCTTGTGTCTCTTTGCAGAAGATATACCCACTGAGCCAACCCACAATCTAATCAGTGACCAAAAGTAGAGCGCATCGATTGATAAGGTGCGACATCGCCAAAGCCCAGGGCTACCTCGCCGTTTGAAGAATCACCACAAAAATGTCCGAATACTTTGAGTTCCAATGGGACATGCGATCCAAGATCAGTGATGTGCGAATGGGCGGGAGTAAAAAGTACTACAATGTCTATAATGAGCCCACAGAGTGGAATCAGGCGCTCTTCCGCATCAAGGAGCTGATAGGCGCCAGCATGGACTATGCACTCAAAGACAAATCCTGCTATCATGACAACGACTTCCTCCTGCGCTTCCTCTTTGCCCGCAAATTCGACGTGGACGAGGCCTTCCAGCTCATTGTCCGCTACTTTGCATATCTACAGAAGAATCACGCTATTTTCCAAAGATTATCCGTCTTCGATGAGAGCGTGCAGTTGGCACTCCGGGACGGCTTTCCCGGCGTGCTGCCGGAGAGGGATCGACGGGGACGAAAGGTGTTGGTATTCTTCGGAGCGAACTGGGATCCAGCACTCTACTCCCTGCTCACCGTCTACCGCGCTATGTTGCTGTCGCTGGAGAAGCTGCTCGAGGACAAGCAGAATCAGGCCAATGGATTTGTCGCCATTGTCGACTGGAGTAACCTCACACTCCAGAAATCTTCCCACCTCAATCCAAAGATACTCAAGCTCATGATCGAAGGCCTACAGGTGAGTGTCGTCCTTTCTTCAGAGACTTAAATCCCCTTTTCGCAATTCTATCAATAATTTAATACCTAAAATCTGATGAGATTCTAAGACTTGAGATCTCCTGGTGAGTCAAACCCGCTTAAGAAACACCGGGGTTTTGATGATCAAAAATCGTTAAAATCAAAGAATTAATACAAAAAATGATCATAACTTCAGTAGTTCTTATCTCATTGTTAAAAAAAAAAGATCTTGAAAATTGTATGAAGGTCTTTCATAAATCACATTAACATTTTCTGTCTGGTGAGTTCCCTATCAGAAGATTCAAAAGCCCGAAACATGTCTCATAACTTAGAGAAGTCCCTCTTCTTACTCATTTATGCTCCATAAATTCATATATTTATTTAATTCTGAATAATAATGTTAATAATATTTAGAAAAAAGTTTGTAATTGAGGAAATTTTACTTAGAAAAAGTCCCGTTAATATGCAAAAAATTAGTTTCACGGCTATAAAATTAACCCGAGATTCAAGATAAAATTTTCTGCTCTTAAACTTTAACGAGTCTTCTTTTATTGAGGCTTTTTTGTACGTCTATTGTCGTAAAACTTTGTCAATATGGGTACAAGAATTGATTCATTCAAGAACATTTCTAACATAAGAATTCCCGGAATTCCCGTAAAGATGTTTGATTTTTTTGCAGAAGAACTTTAATTACCGATTATTAAGTCCGCCCATTAATTGATATTAATCCAAAAGAGTTATACTTTCTAATGCGGCTACTAAAAAACTGCCTCAATTTTTTTCTTTAAATAATTAAACTACTTGAAGAAGCTAAGATCCATTTAGATAACAAGATTATGACTCTAAATTGAGGGCGTTTTGAGAGTGAAACTGCAAAAACGATCGACATGCCCCAGAAAGAGTTTCAGCCGAAACGCAAGATCCTAATCAAAGCATTTCTTCTTCTTATTTCCCCGCAGGATTGCTTTCCAGTTCAATTCAAAGCCATTCACTTCATCGGGCAGACGTGGTACTTGGAGGCGGCAATGGCTGTGATCCGACAGTTCCTCAAAGAGAAGACCCGCTCGCGGATCAAATTGCACAGCAATCTGTCCACCCTGCACGAATGCATCGCCCGCGACGTCCTGCCCACGGAACTGGGTGGTGAGGGTCCGCCCTTTAATCCCCTCGAGTGGTATCATACACTGCTGGAGTCCAGCCAGGAAGGAATCAACGATTCGACTCAGGCGCGTCCCTACTACATCACGCAGGCCACCGTGTATTCAAAAGCGCCCCCGAGTTGCCTCAAGAACGGCAACTCGATGGCCAAGAAATGCGCCAGTGATCCCGCTCGCAACTCCCTGCTCAGTCTCGATGACGACATTTGAGACGCGCCCGCGCAAAAATTGACTGAATTTGTGAGAATTTTATTCGTACTTTAATGTAATAACTTTGTAATGTTCCTGCTCCAAATCTCACGCTACAACATTCAAAAATTCTTCCACGAAGTGTATTGTTTTTGAGTAGCTCCTAAGCCGTCCAGTGACAGAGAATTTTTCTAAGAAGTTTTGTATCTTGCTCAAATAAAATTGGAAATGATTTTTATACAATGAAAAAAAGAAAATTAATGCTTTCAAGTGTTCGTCAGTTACTTTTTGAAATGTGGAAATTGCATACTTTCAGGCGATTAACAGAAATTCAGGGAGTTATTCACGGAGCAGAGCAAAATTAAGAAATTAAGGTAAGAACGGTAAGAAGAAGACTCACATCGAAAGCTTTTGTCCGGTATGAGATGATTTCCTTGCTTCCTTCCTTGCATATCCTTCCCAAAATGATGTCACCCTTTGAAGATCTTTTCACAGAGAAATAATTCATACTTCTGAATTCGTGTGAACAAAATTTCAATCAGCACTTGATTTAAATGCCCGAACATGCACTAATTTTTCGAATTTTTCCAATTTTTCATATAGATTTATGATTTTGGTGATTTTGATTCCGAGTTAATTTAATGATTTCGAGCAATTTTATTTTTGGCATTTTTGGTAAAACCCGTAAAACCGCGTTTTCATAAAATTTTGGTAATTCAGCGTTTCTCATAGATTTCTGGTAATTCAGCGTTTCTCACAGATTTTTGAAATTTCAGCGTTTTCATACATTTTTAGTAATTCATGTTTCTCATACATTTTGTTATTCAGCGTTTTTCAAACATTTTTAGTAATCCCGCGTTTCTTATATATTTTTTAGTTATTCGGCAATCCCTCGTATTTTAAACATTTTTCGTTATTCAGCGTTTTTCAAACATGTTTAGGAATCCCGCATTTCACATACATTTTTAGTTATTCAGCGTTTTTCAAACATTTTGTTATTCAGCGTTTTTCAAACATTTTTAGTAATTCCGCGTCTCATACATTTTTAGTTATTCAGCATTTTTCGAACATTTTTAGGAATCCCGCGTTTCTCATACATTTTTAGTTATTTAGCGTTTTTCAAACATTTTTAGGAATCCCGCATTTCTCATACATTTTTAGTTATTCAGCGTTTCTCATACATTTTGTTATTCAGTGTTTTTAAAACATTTTTAGTAATCCCGCGTTTCTCATATATTTTTTAAGTTATTCAGCGTTTTTCAAACATTTTTAGTAATCCCGCGTTTTTAATACATTTTTGGAAAATCCGTGTTTCTCATCAACGTTTTCAATACATTTTTGGTAAATCTGCATTATTCATTCATTCTTGGCAATTCCAAGTATAATTCGACGGCTCCAAATACAACTAGCTTAAGTATATAGGGATTCCTTAAGAACTAAGCTAGTTGTATTTGGATTTTGGAGCCGTCGAATTCTTCCTTTCCAACCCTTCTTCCCAGAAACAAACTCTTAAGGTATTTCGGGTATTTCGCAAAGTCTCTTTGCACTTACTTTTCAAGAAGTATGAATCTCTGCCAGATTTCAGCAGGAACCAAGAAAATTAAAAGATTGAACTTTTTCTGTCTCGCAGTGGAAATCATTTATTTTCATTTTTATTCCTGCTGAACAACAGTGGTTTTCTCAGAGACGTACAGGCCATCCAAGAACTTACGGATATCCTTATTTTTCACCGTTGTCGATTGCTGGATGAGCGCCGCTGATCCCGACACGGCCTCAATGTCATTTCCCTCGAGCACCAGCTCATCCTTCTGCTTCGTGGAGTTCACAACAGTGACTCCAGGGGACATTCGCACCTTGCGAATGTACTTCTCACCCAGGAAGTTCCTGATCTCAATCACGCTGTTGTTCTCGGACGTGACACAGTTGATGGGGAAATGGGCATACACGGCGCGCATTTTGTATTGGAATCCCAGGGTGACTCCTGCAAAAAAGAAACAAAAATTCAATAGAACCTTAAAATAAGAGAATATTCCTGGTGATTCTCTCACCCTTGATCATGTTCTCAATGTGGGAGCAAACCGTCCGGACGGCGGCCAATTCCTTCTTCGTGCCGAACCACTTCTCCACCTTCACGGTCCTCTTGTGAACCATGTAGATGTCCAGGGCGAGATGCTTGAAGGTCCTCTCCAGTTTACCTCTGGGTCCCGAGATCTTAATTGTGCGGGAGTGGACGCTAGCGGTGACCCCTTTCGGGATCTTAACGCACTGACTCGTGTTGAGGGTCCTCATTTTGATGGCGCTGCAAGACAAGCAAAAGTGAGGTTAGGACTCTGATCAGGAAGCAATTTTTACAGCTTTCTCAAGAATTTTCCTTCAAGATAGAACAATAGAGGTATTCTATCTACTAATTATTATGCAATTGTGAGGATAAATCATCTAAATGTGCCGTAGAAGTGATACTCTTGGCCGGATGTAAACACATCGACAGCCCTCAAATACAAAGCGGATTTTCTCACAAAAAAACGTGCATTTGTTCCTAAATTCATATTGAAATGACGGGGGACTGTTATTATTACACATTTCTGACTAATTAGAGTAGGAAAAGGCATTATTTTAGTTACCGTTCAGCGAAAACTGAGACCTAAATCCACGTTTTCTCACAAATGCACTCGAAAAGACAGATTTTGACGCAAACCGGAAGTAGGGGTGCCAGAGAGAGGGGAAATTTCTAAATTTCCCCTTGGGATTATTTGAAATTGAAATTTTAACGACAAAATGATCAAAAAGAAATTCCCGCAAATTTCAGGGAATAATTTTATGCATTTTTGAGTCAGGGAAAACCAAAGATCCACGGAATAAAAATAAAAAATTGCCAATTGAGAGTCACAGAGCTGATAATAAATGATGCAGCAATCTTTTTATCGTACAAAGATAATAATAACTCTTTTATTTCTTGAGTTATTCTTAGGAAAATATCAGGAAAAGAATCTCAAATGAGATGCTCTCAAACTTCCATGATTTTCTGTCTCTCCGTGTTTGTTTGGTGTATTAAAAAGATAAAGCAAAATGATAAGACTGTTGACTCGAATTAATAGATATTTATGATCTCTTTCACTCATCACCCATCCAGTGTTTCAGTTGCAGCCTCCGCTCATTATTTGGTTGTCCTCGCAGAGTAACGGCTTCTGAGAACGGGAGTCTCTATCGAAATTACGATATTGCATGACTTGTTAAGCGCAGTGAGTGATTTCCTGGAGAATGAAGAGCAAGGACAATTTCGTTGTGTAAGTGGATCATCCAGTGATTTGAAAAAGTTTTGAGTTTTACTAAAAAATGGGATTCCGTGGATTTTAGGCGCGTTCACGGATATGGCTCAACAGAGAGCAGTGGTAGTCGACCGGCTGTGGTGTACTGCATCCACGGACGTCCACCAATGCAGTGCTGTGGCGAGAATGACGACTCCTTCAGCATCACTCCGTCCACAGAGATGCTCCTCGGCGCCCCAGATGGTCACTGCCACACACCAAGACAGGAGGGAGTGGACAGAGTGGCGCGACGGCGTCTCCTGATCGCCAGTCTGTTGTGCGTTATCTTTATGATCGTGGAAATTGTTGGTGGCGTTATGGCCAATAGTCTCGCCATCGCCACGGATGCTGCTCATCTCCTGACTGACTTTGCCAGCTTCATGATCTCCCTGTTCGCCATTTGGCTCTCTGGACGCAAGTCCACAGTGAGGTGAGACATGAGCTGTTTTTACCAGAATTTTTACAGTTTCTTCTTTATCAGCTTCCTCTATTTTAACAACCTTATCTCGTGTTTGCATAAAACAAAGTCTCTGGATGAATTTACAGTCACTCTTGTTGTTTAGAATTGTTGAATTGCTTCAAAAAGTGCAGTTTTATTTATTTTTTTACAGACTATCATTTGGCTGGTATCGAGCGGAAGTGATTGGAGCTTTGATATCAGTGGTTCTTATTTGGGTGGTGACTGCCATCCTTGTCTTCATTGCCATTGAGAGGGTTATTCAGAGAGATTTCGAAGTTAATGCAGTTGTTATGCTCATCACTTCAGGATTTGCAATCCTCGTGAATGTTATGTGAGTATCTGAATCTTCCCAAGAGCTTTTTCAACCCTTTCTTGATCACAAGAAACCAGAATCGCGGTTTCTAGTACTTGAAATTCAATGAAATCTCGTAAATTTAATTGAAATCTCGTAGAAAATATTCAATGAAATTTCGTACAGAATATTCATTGAAATCTCAGAGAATTCCAATGGATTCTCGTAGAGAATATTCAATGAAATCTCGTAGATAATTTTATTGAAATCTCGTAAGAAATCTTCAATGAAATCTCGTAGAAATTATCGTAGAGATTTTCATTGAAATCCCAGAGAATTTTAATTGATTCTCATAGAGAATATTCAATGAAATCTCATAGAGAATATTCAATGAAATCTTAAAGAGAATTTCATTGAAACTCGTAGAGAATTTCTTTGAAATCTCAATGGATTTCAATGGATTCTCGTAGAAAATATTCAATGAGATCTCTTAGAGAATTTTCAATGAAATCTTGTAGACAATTTCATTGAAGTCTCGTACAGAATATTCAATGAAATCTCGTACAGAATATTCATTGGAATCCCATAGAATTTCAATCGATTCTCGTAGAAAATATTCAATGAAATCTCTTAGAAAATCTGTATCAAATCTTGTAGAGAATTTCATTGAAATCTCATAAAGGATATTATAATTAGTGAAATATCGTAAAGAATTTCGTTGAAATCTCATAGAGAATTTCGTTGAAATCTCGTAGAGAATTTTCTTGAATTCTCGTAGAGGATTTCAATGAATTCTCGTAGAGGATTTCAATGAATACTCGTAGAGAATTTTCATTGAAATCTTGTAGAGAATATTCAATGAATTCTCGCAGAAAATATTAAATGAATTCTCGTAGAGAATTTCTTTGAAATACGAGAGAGAATTTTTATTGAAATCTCGTAGAGAATTTTCATCGGAATCTCGTAGAGAATATTCAATGAATTCTCGTAGAGAATTTCCTTGAATTCTCGTCTATATATAGGGAAACCTTTGGAAGACTTTGTTAAAAAAAACAACATAAAAAAATTTTCAAAACGCGGTTTGATCATTAAATTTTTCCCCCATTTCAGAATGGGCTGCAGCCTCCACCAACATGGTCACTCCCACGGCGGTTCCTCAAGTTCAAAACTCGAAGAGAACATCAATGTGAGAGCAGCTTTCATTCACGTCCTTGGGGATGTTTTGCAGAGCATTGGAGTCTTCTTTGCCGCCCTTTTGATCTACTTCAAACCCGAATGGTATTTGGCAGATCCAATTTGCACTTTCATCTTCTCCGTCATCGTTGTCTTTACAACCGTGAGGATCCTCAAAGACACCCTCCACGTGCTAATGGAGGGAACCCCAAGCTACCTCGACTACACGGAAGTGAAGAGAACCTTCCTGGAGATTGAGGGAGTCATGAGAGTTCACAATCTTCGTATTTGGGCATTGAGCATCAACAAGAATGCTCTGGCCGCCCATCTGGCGATCCGGCCAGACATAAATCCCGACTCGATCCTTCGCATTGCCACAAGAACTGTCCACAGCAAGTACAACTTCTTCGAGACCACCATTCAAATTGAGGAGTTCACCCCGGAAATGGAGAATTGCAATCAATGTGTTGATCCCACGAAATAGCCATTTCCACAAATTTATGTGAAAAATAAAGCCAGTTTAAGTGAATCTGATCTGTTTTATAGAGTTTGGATTCCCTAAATTGGACCGGCGCTTAGTTATCCGCCATTTTGGAAAATCTTAAAGTCTTATTTCTCAAATAGATCAGTTCTTTGTGAAGAATCGATCTCAATTTAAAACATGTTGTGACTGGGATCAATACCTTTCCAACAATACTTTACGATTGAGTACATTCAAAAATTTTCATTTAACGCCATGACAGTCAATTTCCACCATTTTAGGCAAGGCTAACATAAACCTCAATCGTATTTGGGTCGAATTTTTCTTCATTATCGCATAAAACATAACAGAATCCACTCTAGCAATGAATGAGAAGCAATGAAGTCCGAAAAAGCCCCAAATAAATTGTTTTATGGCGCTTTTTTGCGGAAATATCGCGCCACAGTGAAGACGCCTTTAAGTGGACAAATATTTCGGGTTTTTCACCTGGATTTCCACTGAAATAACGTCATCACACCCCACTGTGAATTCTCGCCTTAAAATCTTGAGAATAAGGATTTTCCGCAAAAAAATGAGCAGAAACCTGTTTTCCGCGTGTCGCTGTCAAGTGTCAAAAAGGAAGTATGAGCCGAATTGACATTTGGCGGTGCATTTCCATTTGAAAGTGAAAAATATTTGTAAAATTGTAGGAAATGGAGCTTTTTGGAGCCCACATTCTCGTTATAGTGAATTTTTGTTAGATTTTACGTGAAAATTTGTGAAAATTAGCCCTTAAGCTTAAAATGATTAAGTTATTTGAAAAAGAAAATGGCGGAAAATGGAGTTGCAAGGCGAAACTGCCATTAGGATCTAAAGTTTAGATTTTAAAATTTTCCATATCTTTTACTCTATGGGTCCGATTTTGATCAAATTATACTCATTGGAAAGCCCACACAAAATGCTACTACTCTTCTGTACATGATAAGTTGATTTAACCACCGCTAGAGGCGCTTAAGTCGTTAAAAAATATTATCAAAATTTAAAAGGCAATTTGGTATCTCGATAACAAATTGATTAAATTTGATTAGATTGTAAGTTTTAGCTCCCTAGCAATACCCTGAACTGACCACCAAACTCGTTTCCATTAAATTTTGGCATGCAGACAAGCCTGAATCGCTAGGGGATCGCTTTGTCAATCCGGCCCATCCTTAGAATCACAAATTCCCCCATAATTCTAGGAAATGAATTTATTTAGAGGCGAGAAAATGTCTCGATGAAAAAAAATTGTGTTATAGCGGTGCAAATCTCACCGGGTAAGCAGACAAGTGAGCTCGTCCTCCTCATCCTTACGAGTCCGGGATATCGTCAGTCGGTGTTTCAACCTTTGGATAGAGGATGTCGTAGTGTCCGGGTCGATAGAGCAGATAAACTCTGGGTGTCTTGTCATCTGGGAAATCATGAGCCTTCACCTGACCACCATCGCCACGATCCATGTACTCAACACGAACACCCACATCCAGGGCCGAACAGATGGCGATGATGTGAATGTGATCCGACTCCTTGTACATGGGCTCCACTTCCTGGTGGCGGAACTCCTTCACGGACGCATAGCCGCCAATGAAGTCCTGGTAGAAGTCTGCATTCTCCTCAATCTGACCGGATGTGATGAGTCTCAAGTACACCACGACGTAATCCGAGAATCCTTGCTCATTGAACAGACGATGCAGCTCATTGATGGCATTGCTGTTGTCTTGGTCGGCATTTTCTGGTGGTGCCACGCGCTGAATCACCTCCATAAACTACAAAAGAAGAAGACAATTCATCAGTTAATGGGTCAATCCGCTGACTTCAGCAGAAGCTCTCTCTCACCGTTTCGTAAAAGTCCTCGAGGGTGAACTGGGGCAATCCCAGAGAGATCAATTTGTCCTTGGAATTAATTGCCTTCTCTTTGAATCTCTCATAGTCGACACGATTGTTGATGAGATACTCAAGATAGGCGTAAGCGAATGCCCGGAAGAAGCAATTTCCGTCCGGACGAGTGCGCCTGAGGGATAAATACTTGGACGCCAGGTCCTTCACTTTTGAGTTATACACGGGATCATCGTTGTATTCGGCATCTAGCGTTGAGATCGTCTGCAGTTCACTGACCAGTGGTGTCGTCTCCGAGATCTAAGAGGATGTTAAAGACAGACGGAGTCTCGCCTTTGTTGCCCCCCTCTTGTTTACAATTTTTTGTGACCCCCTTTTGTCACTCACCTCCTTCTCAATTTGTCGCTGCTGCTGCAGTATCAGCTCATCCTGGTTTATCGCCGTGTTCCCATCAATGTGATTCTCATCCATTTCGAGTCGGCACAGCACAAAATCACACAAATATCACTCTTTTTCTTCTCCTTTTGCGAACAACCAGAACGTCTTACAGATTTGACATTTTGCCTCGCGTAATTTCGAATTTAACCGTTATTACACTGTAAATACCTTGCCACGTGATTAGTTACACCGCGGGAACCAGGATTACGATTCAAGCTTGTTTGGAAGTTCTCTAGGTTCTTCATGCTATTCTTCAGAGCGTAATTTCAGGTTCTCCCTTTACCCAGGATAAGGGAATCTTGTGGTATCCAGTCGCTTCTTTTCTGTGTATTTTTAACTTGTACACTTTGTAAAAACTTTAGTTTCTGACCCTGGAGAATTGGTCGAAAAACAAACGGACATGCGGGTGTCTCGACTAGAACAAAATTCCGTTATCTATACCGGCTGACTGGAACATTCTTAAAGCAGAACAAGCAAGAAGGAAAAAGAGTCAATATTAAATAGTAAACCCAATTTCCATTACAAAACAAGCCACAATTAAATTTTTATTCATTTTATTGTGCTCAAATCATTCATTCAAAAGCCAAGTGTGCAAAAACGTGCAAAATATCCCATTTATAGCGGAGACATACTCCCTTTCGACCGGTTTTCGACCCTTCGGCCTCAACTTCGGTCGCGAGATCTCATTCTCTTTGAGGAATTGGAGCGAAACGGGAGCGTCGGCAGCCGCTGGAGATTTTCTGTGAAGTTACACAAAGAAGAGTTCCTAATTCCACGTGAGTATCTAAAAACATTAATTCCAAAGCAAATCCAACGGAGAAGAGATGTGAAACGATTGTTAGAATTTGCAAATTTGCAATATTGCAATTCTTGCGTAATTTCCAGGAAGACCTTGAGTCATGACGCCACCGCTGCAGCGCCCGGCCCCCGATTTTTCCGGAACGGCTGTGATCAATGGGGAGGTAAAGGAGATTAGTCTGGGGGATTTTCGGGGACGCTACTTGGTGCTCCTCTTCTATCCTCTGGACTTCACCTTTGTGTGTCCCACTGAGATTATCGCCTTCTCGGAGCGCGTGGGGGAGTTCAATGAGATCGGCTGTGAGGTGGTTGCCATCTCCACGGATTCCCACTTCTCCCACCTGGCTTGGACACACTTGTCCCGTCGCGAAGGAGGTCTGGGCAAGATAGATCTGCCACTGCTCTCTGACAAATCCATGAGAATCGCCAAGGAGTACGGAGTGCTCAATGATGAGACAGGGATTGCCTACAGGGGATTGTTCATTATCGACAGCCAGCAGAACCTTCGCCAAATCACCGTGAATGATCTGCCTGTTGGGCGATCTGTTGATGAGACTCTGCGTCTCGTCAAGGCATTCCAGTACACAGACATTCACGGCGAGGTGTGCCCGGCCAACTGGCAGCCCGGCAGCAAGACCATCAATCCCGACACCGTCAAGTCCAAGAAGTACTTTGAGGCTACATTCAACTGACCAAATTATTGTCCCCAGCGAGACCCAAAGAAGCTCCACTAACAGGATTATAAATGAACAAGTATTACCAGTTTGTGTCCTAATTGTTTCTATGAAGAGATAATGAAATAAATCCGAATTGAATTTCTTATAAAGAGCCATTATAAAATATTTTTTGTGCGGAAAGAATTAGGAATTTTAACGTGGAAATTCCATTAAATTAGTTCCCAACGAATTTTGTAGAAATGATTCCCTTTTCCTATTCGAAATTTATCATTGTTTTTCTCTAAAAATTCTAATAACTGGAAGAAATCGAAAAATTTGTGTATAGAAACCTTGTTAGGAAAAGTTAAGGGGTTCTCATACAAATATCCATGACAAAGGTTTCTCAGGTTTCGCGAAACTTTCTGAAGATTTCTTGGGTTTCTTGAGTTTCTCAAAAAATTTCTGATGGTTTCTCGTATTCTGCAAAAAATTTCTTAGGTTTCTCGAGTTTCACAAGACTATTTTTGGGTTTCGTGAATCTTTGCCTAGGTTTCTTGGGTTTCACGAAACTTCTTGGGTTTTACAGGTTACGCGAAACTTTTATTCGGTTTTCAGGTTTCACGAAACTTCAAGGGTTTTTCTGGTTTCCCAAAACTTTTCTTCGGTTTTGTGAAACTTTTCTCTGGTTACGTGATCCTTTTCCTGAGTATTTTGGGTTTCATGAAATGGGTTTCTTGTTTTTATGTCTTGTAAAACTTTTCTTTGGTTTCTTGGGATTCGCTAAGAATTTCTTGGGTTTCGCGAAACATTCTCGAACCCGGGATTTGCCATATTAATCACACCTTTGGAAGTGTCTTCGGAATTTCATTTATGAAATCCAAAAGTTTTCAAAGAAATTCCAACGAATAACAGAACTTTCCTAAGAAATTCCTGTGAGAAAACATGCAGAAATTTCCCACATGCAAAATAAAACTGGAATTTCTCTTACATTAACTTTAATTCAAAAGAAATTCCTCTTTTAATCGTCATCTGTTCTTTGGCGGGCATTTCTGCCCGTGAGCTGAAACTTTCGTTTCTTGAAGAAGCCCGGAATACTAGAAGCTGTGGCATCATCCAGTTTTGTCACCTTCTCCTTGAAATTCCTCACAGGCTCCGGTGGCGGATGCTCAATCACCGGTGGAACATATGCAGGTGTATAACTCACCTTTGGCAGCTGAAGATCCATATATTTCTCCTCCCTGAAACATATTTAGCAATAAAAAACTCAACGCTCTCAATTTAATTTAATCTTCAATAAAATGTTAACTCACTTTTGTGAAACTGTTTCCCATTTCCCATACGGACCGGCAGTGGGTGACACAAAAGTGTCCACCGCCTGATATTCATCCTTCTTCGCCCACTTTGCACTGATGCTCTCCTCCTCTGGCTGCACGCGTCTCTGCTTCAGACGCTCTCGTCTGTTCTTGGCAACAATCTCATCGGCATTGTCGCGATGGAATTGAGTCTCCTTGGCAGCCGCCTGTTCCTGCTGTTGCACAGCCGCCTCATTGATCTTGTAGTACTCATCGAGGGTGAGAAAGCCCTCCTTGGGCGCCTCCCAAACAGTTTCTGGAGGACATACCAATAAAACAAAACAGGATGAGTCATTTTGAAAAATTAAAATTAAAGAAAATTTTCATTAACACTTCATTGATCAAATGAAACTTTTGAGCCTCATTTTACGGAACTTTAAATTTTGAATACTTTTTCATTCAAAAATTTTTGACGCCATCTGGCTGCCAGTGGATTTGCGCGAAAAGCCTAAAATAAACTCAATCGTATTTGGGGCGAATTTTTCCTCATTTCCACATATAACCCAACAGAAATCACTTTATTATGCACTCCATTGCGTATTCCCGCCCTCTATAGGCTTGAGAAAATGGATTTTCCAAGAAAAATGGACGAAAATTGTTTTTCGCGCGTAGCTGTCAAGTGTCAAAAAGAAACTGTGAGCCAAATTGATATTTGGCGGCGCATATGCATAGAGAAAATCATGTTTTTCGAGCCGAAAATGAAATAAAAATTGAATAATTTTGGTAAAAATGAGAAAATTCGGCTCATAGTTTTCTTTAATACTTCACATCGGCGCGCGGAAAACAGTTTTTGTCAATTTTTTCACGGAAAATCCATTTTCTCGAGCTTTTAAAAAACTTTCATAGTGATCCAAATAGTTTTGTGATCATTGAAGTGTTAAACTTAATAATCTGCAACTTCTGTTAAATTAACACGGGAATGATTTCCCTGCAATCTAAATTCGCTAAGCTAGATCAATCATTTAATCGAAAATCCCATTTCGTTATCACAAAAATCAATCAATTTGTGGACAGTTTCTCTTTCCTTACTCAAAAATAATTCCCACCTAAAATATTTTTAAATTCCTCCCCGCATTGAATTCAGCCTAAAACAATATTTGCTAATTGATATATTATTAAAATATCATCTCGAATCCTTTCGCTATTAAAATTCCGCAGACACAATATTTATATCATCGAGGTGAATATTTTTTTCTCTCTCCCTCGCGATGTGATAAGTGAAAATATTGGATCTTTCACTGGCTCAGCCGCGTCTACCGTGAAATATTGCCATTTGCAACTAAAATATCTCAATTCGCACAAGTGACCGGAATTCTCTCTCTCTCTCCCTCTCATTCAAGAGTACATATATATATCTCAAAAGACTCGCTTGAGATGAGGGAGTCACCCTATTTCTGCATGGAGGAGAGAATCGCGCATAAATGGCTTGGCACTGAAATCCGGATATATCAATAAATTTAATTAGAATATCATGATGCTGAGTTCTCTGCACTTTAATAGTGTAAGACAGATGAGAATGCAAAAAGGAGGAGAGATGGTTGGAGAGATATAAAAATAACGTGTACAACGAGCAGTGAGATGGCAACCTGGTGACCTGGTATTAAGGGCAATATGCCAAGAGTTAGCATTAATTTTATTGCTTACATAACGCCATATTCCAATTTGACTACTCCGTCGCGCGCCCGCTAATATTCACTCACCATTCGTCTTCACATTCCAGTAGTAGGTGTATCCGTCTGGACTCTTGGCCTCACACCAGAGGGTCGGGTCCTTCGGCTCAATGGCGTCTGGGTCCTTGAGCACCGCGGCGGCTCGTTGAGCCTGAATGAAGGCCAACTCTTGCGGATCCATTGGCGGCAAAAGCGGATCTACAGGTTTCTGTCGCACCACCGGTAATTCCTCTGCCCTGGAAGTGGACGCTCCAGCAGATGATATACTCTCAGGATGAACACCAGCCTCCATCAGAGTCCTGTTAATATTCTGCGATGTCATATCCCCATTTCGACTGATGTCCTGAGCATAAGCCGCCATAGCAGCCTCTTCCATCTTCTTCAACTCAATATCCATCTTCTTCCGACTCTTCTCATCTTTGGCCGCCTTCTTGCTAATCTCCGATATTCTCTTCTCCACATTGGCTTTATGGCGGCGCCCATTCTCATGAAATTGGATACTCTTGTGGAAGAGAGAGAGAAATAAAACTTTTAACAAATCGTTTTTCTTCCCCATTAAATTTTCCGCGAAATCTCTACTTACAGGTTTGTTGTCGGCTATCCAGCACTTGCAGAAATCACAGAATTTCCTATCATTAGACTTCCAATAATCAGCCCTGCAAGGATACAGTGAAAAGAAAAATGTTTAATGGAGGATTCAATTGCAAATCCTTTGTGAGTGGAATAAATATTATACAAAGAAGGACAATTGAACTGCTTCCAATTTATCCTATTAATAAACTATGATTTGACCTTATTAATGGTTTCGCAATAAGTCATTGGAATGTTTGGCTCGAATTTGCAATAATACGAATAATAGGGGAGAAGGGGTCTCTTAAACAGAGGATTAAAATAGACAGAGATTTTCTCGCATAACTGAGATAGAATAGGCGTAAAATCTTAAACTGAATCTACACTTGGGGCTTTTTCAGTCAGTATTTCGGGGCAGTTTTACACGGACAACAATATTAAAGTAATTTGTAAAGTACACAAAATTCAATGATGACAAATTATCTGTCAAAGTCAATTACTTTAGCGAAGAAATGGATTTCATGGCTGAAAAGTGGTTAAATCAACCACAAAACTGTCTAAAACTACCCCAAGTGGGGGTTGTTTTAGCTAAAGTAACTTTCTTTATTAACTTTTCTTTCCAGAAAACCTAGAGATCTCCCAATCCAGTAAAACTCATGAGATATAGAATTTTTATCCACTTTAAGATATTTTAGCAAATTAAAAACTATGTCAAATTTCATTTGTTATCAAATAGCCCCACACTCCCCTAAACAATATAACGAGAGATGGAATTAAGAGTTGAGAAATGTAATTTATTAATTGCGGGATTATTGGCAGCCACCCAAAGTGACCATGTCAAATGGAAATTACTCGTAAATCCGGTCGAATTTATGTTCCAATGTTATCACTAAACATGTTAAATATTCAATTTTTTCCCCTCATCTTGCTGGCAGTTCAATTGCCCCACCTTGCACTGTTAATTGAGAAAAAAAGATATAACAAGAGTAAAAAAAGAAATCATGCCATAAATTCGTGGAATGCATTGCAAAAATCTCTGTGGGGACAAGCTCTAAATTTTAGTAACTAGAACCAAAATGGGATAGTGCAAGTCTTCACAGTATTGCGGTGTCTTCGTCAACTCCAGATGCTTCATCCACACAATATCACTGTATTTCCGCATAAAGCGACACTTAAGTCCTCTGGAAGTTGCCTCAGAGGCGAATAAGTCTAGAGTCTGGCCCCTTCTCGGGGCAATCACGAGGGCAATTCCCTCCACAGTCAGGAAGTGCTGAATGGCCTCCACCAGGGAGGCACGAGATTCATCGAAGAAGACACAATCAGCTGAGAATATATAGTCGAATTTGCCCTCTTCGCTCGGATAGAGCTCCCTGGAGCGCTCCCAGGGAAGATTCGAACACTTTATGTAGCAATTAATGGCCGGATTGAGACGCAGGGATCTCCGAACATTATCCACGGAGATGTTGTTGCCGTCTGTGAGATGGACACCATAAGGATTGCCGTATTTGGCCACCAGGAGCCCCGCCAGACATGTCATTCCTCCTCCCAACTCCAAAATCCACTTCCCATGGAAGTTCTTAAGATTCTCAAGGATATGGTAGGAGAGAGCCTCCTCACTGGGCCACAAACAAATATTCCCGGTATTATTGAATCCCATCAGATCCCTCGCTGTGATCTTCCTCCTCATCCGATGAATATTCACAGTGTATCCAGTGCCCAGGATGACTTTGTACTCATTCCAGTTCTCAGGGAAGTCCAATGAGATCTGTTTGATGGCCACAAGCCCAAACCCGCCAAAATGGGGCACTGATGGATTTCTGCACTTGATCGCCTTGGCCAAAATCTGCCATCTCTGACGGGCATTAACTTTCTTCTCCTCACACACTTCTGTCCTGCTGTCCAGCACCTTGAGGATCTCCTCAATGCTCTCCTGGACACTCTCCCGATGGCTCCCAACTGTGTCACTGTCCCCCTCCATGGCTCCTGGCCGTGCACATCGAGCGTGAGGACTCGAATGAGTGACCCTCCCGAAGCAGCAAGTGCTTCCAACTGGCGCCAAGTCTCAACTGACGGCATGTGGCCTGTATGACTCAAATTAGTGGGACACCTCGAGTGGGTATTGGAATTGAACCAATTTTCTCAATTATGCCGCGAGACCCTCTCGCCAGAAGCCAAAACATCCACGCGCCAAGAGACTCTTCTCCCGTCTCCTCGGCTCATTGCACACCTCACCCAGCGACAGCCCACCCATTCCCGGACACTCACCCTGGCTCAATCCAATCGCTCAATTGTCGCGAAAGACAATAAAATTCTAAATTAAAAGTGTGAGGCAGTGATGGATAATGGGTTGATCCTCACGCACAAAATAAACACCCATAGAGACCACTGATCTCTAATAAATTTATTGGGGAAAAGTGACAACTTCGGTGATACTCACATTTTACCGGATTACAAATAGCAGCGATGGGGAATAAATAGAAATATCTCGCAAATTTCACGGAATTCCTCGCGATTGTTTTGATTTTCCACTGACAAACAAACACAGACGTTTTGGGGTTGCCAGCTTTGATTTGACTGTCGCTATATTTGATACGCAATTGAATTTTTTACTTCCACGAAGCCCCGAACATTAAATTTTATTGTTTCTTATAAAAAAAATGGTCAGTTTTATGGACTTACGAAAATAAAATAGACGTATTTAATTACAGTATGCGCCATCAATAAAAAAAGAAAAGAAAACAATAGCAGTTTGATTCACATTTTCTTTACCAGGCGTATTAAATGTAATAAATTCCTCAGTTGGTGTAATTTAAAATTTCGCTGACTCTGCATCATAACCTCAAAGAAGTAATTTTCCTTGACACATTCTGTCAGTGGCGATTTTTTATTTGCTTTTCTCGATCCCTTTTTGGAGACAATTGGATCATTCAGAACAGCCTGTTCTTCCATGGAAAATTGAATTGTGCTTCGAGGAAGAAAACTGTGTGAGATTTGTGGGTAAAAGAGAGCAATGGATGTTGATGAAATCTGCAATGACAGCAGCGGCCAGAGAGGAGCTTCTCCGGAGCCCCGGCCAGAGGAGGACATCGATCAGACCCTCTTGCAGTCATTCAGTTGTCTGGGCACAACGGATCACGAGGAGCTGGTCAATCAGCTCCAGCAGATCATCGGTCAGCAGCTAAGCTACACGACCGCTAAATTTTTTCTCGACATGAACAACTGGTGAGGAGACAAAGACGATGACTTGTTTTCAGATCATTGGTTTGTCAGGGACTTCTTTGTGTTTTGTTTCTCACAGGAACCTTCATGCCGCAGTTGGATGCTATTTCGACTACTACACAGGCCTCAAGACCTTCTCCATGAAGGTCCTCGTGAATGTCACAGAACTCATAAAGATTCGTCCCAATACCAACTACCTGCAGACGTGGTTGGTGCTGAATGACGGAGACGAGAGCTGGCCGGAGGGTTGCTACCTGCATCTCGTCTCGCCCAGTGAGAAAACACGAGTACCTGTGAAGCGACTAAAGCCAGGAGAATCGACCCGGATCGACGTGTGGCTCGTGTCGCCGGCGGAGACGGGAGTCCATCAGAATAAGTGGCGGCTGAGTACGCCTTGCGGTATGTTCTACGGTGAGACGCTCTGGGCAATGGCGGAAGTGGATGAGAATGCGCCCCACATCCGGCCAGAAGACACCACGGCTCAGACGAAGGAGATCGAGGAGCGCCTGCAGAATTTGTGGTCAAACGAGACGAGGCCGGGCGAGACTCGCATGGATCTGGTGCCGCATCAGTCGAATTTTGGCCAATGGCCCAATATTCCCGCCTCCCAAGGCATCTCACTGCCACCACCGCCCCCCGGACCCTCATCCGAGGACACGGAAATGTGATCGAGGGGCCCCAAGGACTCCAGATAGGCGCAAGGAGCAGCAGTGAGAGGTAAAAATTTGTACTTGCAGAGCATCGTAAGGAGCGAAATCTATTATTTTTTCATATATTTTTTTTTAAATAATCTTTTAAATTAATCTCTTGGGATAATTACAAGAAATTATATTGTAGTGAGCAGATGATTCTCTTTATGTCGCTTCTCTCTGAGAAGAATTTTCCATTGCACTTTGAGGGGGTGTTTTTTTTTTGAAACTTTCCTCGTGTCAAAATTACCGAAACACCCGATCATTTGCATTTTATTCTTCTAATAGAAAACAAAAAGAAAAAAAATTGGTTTTGCAGTAATTTTGGCACGAAGATAGTCCGTTAAAAAAGGGGAGCGTAAAACTCATTGCGATGTCTCCAGTACATTTGGGCAGAAAGAGTGCAAAATGTTGAAGCCACGGTGGAGGATGCAGACTCCACTGACGCCACAATCCACGAGAAAATTTGAAAACTGTTGAGAGATGATTGTATGGAAAATTGAGTAAATAGATGATAAAGGTCTTTTCTACAAAAAAAGAATCACAAGCTCTTTTTACTCAGGGTCGGAGTTAGGGGTTCATGACGCCCGGGATGGTTGAAATTCATCAAATTTAAGATTATCTTTGGTGCCGCACTTAAAATTTCTCCAATATCCCCTAAAAGCGTCTCGCGCTTAAAAATACTTCTAAAACTCCCCCTTAAAGCGCTTCGCGCCTAAAAATTTCACTAAACTTCCCCTAAAATCGCTTCGCCCCTAAAAATTTCACTAAAACTTCCCCTAAAAGCGCTTCGCCCCTAAAAAATTCACTAAAACTTCCCTGAAAGCGTTTCGCGTTTAAAAATTCCACTAAAACTTCCCGAAAAAGCGTTTCGCGCTTAAAAATTCTACTAAAACTTTCCAAAAAAACGTTTCACGCTTAAAAAATCTACTAAAACTTTTCCTAAAAGCGTTTCGCGCTGAAAAATTCTACTTAAACTTTCCCTGAAAGCGTTTTCCGCTTAACAATTCTGTAAAAATTCTCCCAAATTTCCTTTAAAATCGTTTCGCTCTTCAAACCTCTACTAAAAACTTCCCTAAAAGCGTTTCACGCTTCAAATTTTTACTCAAATTCTCCCCAATTTATCCCAAAAGCGCATCGCTGTTAAATTTTTTAACAAATTGATATTCAAAAGCGGGGCGGAGCACCCCCTGACTACGCCACTTGTTTTCACTCACCAGTATTGCATTTTCATGCACATTGCTCACGATGGCGACGACACGATTGTTGAGTGAGGACTCCAGGTTGGGGAGTCCGAGAGCGCTGAGGCGAGTGTCTCCAAGGAGGACAGATGTGAAGGGGATGTTGAGACTATTGGCTAAATGAGCCCGTCGGAAGTCCGTTGAATTCCTCAAATCGATCACCATTAGCCGATCCGGAGTGTTGAGATGAAGCTGAACGAGGTCATTGGCACTTATTCGAGGGCTCGTTTCTCTCTTGAGATCCTCCAATTCGATATCCTGGACATCAAATTGGCCAGGCTCTGTCTCATACAGCACATATTTCCGATAGGCCAGACTCTTGGGAGTTGACTGGTAGAGCTTCTGAGAGTCTATCACGCAAGTCTCCATCACTATGTCCGGCAGATCGGAGAACAGGAGGATGCATTCGTTGAATCCGGACGCTAAGAGGGTGTTTTTGAGTTGCTTGAGAACGGAAATGCCAATGAAGAGCGGATAAGAGTGATCACCCAGCATGAGCTTGTCCCAGAGATGGATGATCTTGTGAAGCGGGAAAACGTGTGAGAACATCGTGAGGAACCAGGGAATGGCAAACAGTTCAGGGATGAAGTTGATGGTGGCGAGATGTTTGGCCAGCAGAGGCTCATGGAATGTGGTGAGCTGGGAGAATTTGCTCAAGTACTCCTTGATCACGGCTGAGTTGTCCTTCAGGAAGAACCAGTGGAGATACTTGGGGATGAATTTGTAGAGACTGAGGAAAGCCTTCTCCTCATTGTTGAAATTGAGATAGAGGAAGGGCGCTGTGAGGGAGTCGAGGCCCTGCCAGTAGACGTACTGGGTGTGGGAGGTCACCCACGCCTTGAGGAGTCTCTTCAGTTTCCGATGACCAACTGGGGATGAGAGGAGCTCATCGTACTGATGGCATCGCGGGATATCCACTTCAATCTGACGATCTGTGGACGTTGGAGTGGCCTTATCGATCTTTTCATAGCACCCAGTGTTGTCCAGGACGCCCAGGAGACACGCCCAAACCTTCCCTCTCAAGAATGGAGGAATATCCTTTTGCGCTTCCGCCACAATGAGATCCCTGGTGAAGGGATAACCCTTGAGAAGTCTCCTGAACAGCACAACCCGATGGAATTGGTACTCTGTGTCCTTCTCTCTGATCACCAGCGGCAGATATTCCTCCTTCTCCTCCTTCTTCTTGTAGAAAATCAAGTGGGAGGTGTTTGTGTGGATCAAAGGGTAGTAGGCGAGTTTGCTGATCTTAGACAATCGTTCAGTGAGATTCGCCAGACTCAGATGAACTGTTCTGTTGTCAAACAGATGACTCTGACTCCTGGGTGATCCACAAATCTTCCCAGCTAGCAGAATTACACTAGGCATCACGAGAATGGGAGCTTCAGTGCGAATAAGACCCTCTTTCTTGAGCTCCGCCTG
The DNA here is from genome assembly GCA_918844115.2 of Phlebotomus perniciosus. NCBI lineage: Eukaryota > Metazoa > Arthropoda > Insecta > Diptera > Psychodidae > Phlebotomus > Phlebotomus perniciosus. The sequence continues at coordinate 21,988 of CAKKOB020000233.1, read as the reverse complement.
GACATCCCCGCCGGCGAGTTGCCACAGGTAGTAGATCTGTTTCAGAGGACACCTCATGAGCAGATTAGCTGGCTTTTCGGGCTCCTTGGGTTCGGGAACATCCTCAAAAATGGCGTGATTGAGTATATCCTCTGGTAAGAGACGCTCCTTGACTGATATAGAAAGACAAGATTCCAATAGATTTCTCACAGATTCCTCCAATTCCTGGTATTTGTCGAAAAACTTGTGCTCCCGCGCAATCTTCTCCAACACATTCTTCGTGTTGCAGAGACTAAGCACTTTCCGGACGATCTGGGCTATTTTGAGATTGCTCCAGAGACTGACTTGAAAGATGAGCTCTACCATTATCACTCCCAGGCTCCACACGTCACTCTTGATGTTATTCTTGCCCCCTAGGAGCCTTTCAGGGGACATATAGCGCACGTTTCCGATGGGAAAGGAAACATAACTTCCGCTATTGGTAACATAAAACAGCCCATAGTTGAATAGCTTCACTCTATTCTCTGCATCCATGAGGATGTTCTCTGGCTCCAGATTGTGATGGACAATTCCCAGTTTATGAATGTGATCCAGTCCAGCTGCAATTTGTCGGAATATCTGCAGAGAAGCCTCGAAAGACACCGGAAGTCTCTCAGTGAGCGGCTCTCCCACATATTCAGACACGATGATTGTCCTCTCTAGAAAGGTCATCTCATGAAATTTTCTCTCCTGATCTACTAAGACATGAATCTACAGGTGACTTACCATGCTTTCCGCGGATTATCTCGATAAATTCGCACAAATTGGGGTGGTTTATGCTCTTGAGGAACTGCGCGAGACCAAAAATTGAGATTGAATTGGGCGTCAAGGGCAGTCCGTTGGTTCCGCACGTGTCAGCTGAGTGACACCTGGCGAAGAAGGTGTAGGCGGCAAGATTGGAGACGCACTTGGAAACACATGGTGACATTTTTATTTATTAAAATTACCTAGAAAATCACGCAATTCCGCCTCCCAAATCTTCTCCGGTGTCACAGTGTTTCGCCATAACATCCACAAGGCGGCGCTAAAAGCAGGACGAAGTCACGTATTTATTCAAATTCGACAGTTAACTCTTCATCAGAATTTTCTGTTTGCTTGGAGTCAGTGACTTCCTGTCCACTGAACACGCCTTTCTTGCTCTTCTTCTTCTTCTCCCTGGAATCGACAAAGTGATCAGCTGTCCTCTTCCTCAACAGCGTCACATTCTCATCAGCCGCTGCCCATTCCAACACGAGGCGCCGGCCGTACAAGTGAGTGCTCTGAGAGAGACTCTTGAAGGCATTCTTCGCCTCGCTCTTGCTGAAGAAATCCACAAATCCAAATCCTCGATGACTCTTCTCACCAGGAGTGACCTTCAGTGGAAGTCTTACGGATCTCAGTTCGCCGAAAGCCTTGAAAATCTCCCTCACTTCGGATTCTTTGGCCTGGAAGGGGATATTCCTCACCAGGATCTTGCTTCCTGTCTGCTTCTTCTCCTCTTTTCGGGTATTTTCACTCTTGGCGTTCACCTGTGACTTCAATATCCGATCGCTCTTCTTCAGCTCAACCCTGTTTCCGTCAATTTCCGTAAATTGCATGGTTTTTAAAGCAGTTTCAGCTGCGGATCTCTTCTTGAATTGAATAAATCCGTATCCCAAGGAGATTTTAGATTGTGGATCATCGGGATCTTTCTTCATTGCCACCTGGACCATGTGAATGGGCTTCAAGTGGGCGAAATGCGTCCTCAAAGTGTCTTCTCGGGTGCCAAAGTTCAAGTTCCTCAGGAAAATTGTGGTTTCGGGCTCTGGATTTTCATTGATCTCTTCATCTTCGCTTTCCTCCTCCTCCTTAGGACTTTCCTGAGGCTCTTCTATCTCCTCTTTAGGTTTCTGGAGCTCGATTTTCTTCTCTTTCCTCTCGGACTTTGCACTTTCTGTCAGGAAGATGTTCTCCGGAGCCCATTCCAAGTACAGGGGAGCGTCTTTAAACTTTGAATAGGCCAACTTTGTGAAGGCTTTCTTCGCCTCCGAAGGCTCTATGAACTCTATCAGCGCGGTTACTCCACTTGGTGGTAAAACAATTCTTCCCAGAACTCCGTGTTTGCAGAAGATCTCATGGAGTTGCTTGGCTTCTGTATGAGCTGGAAGATTTTTCACCAAAATAACCGTCTTTGAACGGATCTTCTTCCCTTTGACCTCCTCAAATGCCTCCAGACGCACTCCATTCTCCTCTAGGAACTTCTTCAGTTCATTCACTATTTGTGTTTCCCCCAGAGCGAGCCGCACTGCAGCACTAGAGCCTCCTCCCGCGGAATCCAAAACGTGCTCTTTCGTCGTGTCATAATTCCTGGCCAGAATCTCAGCCACGGCGTTAGCTCCCAGGAAGAGAGTGTTCCAATTGTGAGACAAACCAGCTGTCTTCTTCAACTCCTTCTCCTTTTTCAGCTTGTACGATCCAGTGTTTGTGTCTTCGGTCTCTTCCTCTTTCTCTTTGTCCGCCTTTGCGGGCAGCAAATGCAACATCCGACCGTGGAATGGTTGACCATCGAGCTCATTGAAGGCCACAATCGCGTGTTCAGGAAGCATAAATGTCACCGTTCCGAAGCCCTTAATTTTGCGCGTGTGTGAATCCACGGGAAGATTAATCTCAGCCACTGGTCCATACTTCTCGAAGAGCTTCTGGAGATCTTCTTCCGTCACCGAATACGTCAGATTCCGGAAGTAGATCTTTCCGGACTCAGAAATTGATTCCTCACTCGCTAAACTATCCCTTTGCTTCTGCCATTTGATGTTCAAACCATTTTTCTCGTCATTATCTTCACTGTAAATCAATCCCAGCTTCTTCTTCAGAGTCTGTCGGCTATTCTCCGTAAAGTCCACAACAGTTACCTGAAAGGAGTAGAAGATTAGATTCTCTACCGGAAATTGTTCCTGAAATTACTCACTTGTTTCTCTTTGAGGAAACTTTTATGCTTCAGCAGGGCTTTAGTGAGATCCTTCTTGTCTTGGAAGCCCACATAGCAGTATCCGTGAGCGTTGACGGGAATCCTCACGGATTTGGGCTTCAGCGGCTTGAAAAACTTCAGAATGTCGCCTCTCTTTGTGTTATAAGGGAGATTGAAGATCTTCAGCGTGAAGAAATCTGTGTTCTTGTCCTTTTTCGTCTTGTTTTTCTTTTTCTTGGTTTTTTCCGTATTTTCTTTCTTTTTCATTAGACTCTTCATGTAATCCATGTCGCTGATGGATTCATCAGCAGCTTTTGTCTCTTTTTCTGGCTCTTCCTGTTCCTCCTCATTCTCTTCATCCTGAGACGCTTTTTCTATGACATCCGGGATTGATTCCTGAAGACTTTCTGGATTTTTCTTTGAATCCACGAGACTCGTGTCATTATCCCAGACGGTTTTGTTTCCCACTTTGTGAACTTTCAAGAATTCCTTGAATTCTGGATCATCAATATGTTCTTTGAGGATTTCTTCTTCCTTCTCCTTGTTCGATGTCTTCTTTTTCTTCTTCTCTTTCTTGGGCTCTTTTTTCTCCTCCGGGGGTGGTTTCTCCTTCTTCTTGGGCTTTGCAGACTCCCCAAGGGCAGTGCATGACTCAACGATGATCTTAGTTGTGTCCACAAAGGATTGGTTGAAATAATTGAGGGCTGCTTGAGCCTCTTCGTTTGTCTCGTAGCCCACGAAACAGAATCGCCGGAAGACACCCTCTTTTGTGTACTTTAGCTGGACATCTGTGACCCGGCCCTTTCGGCCAAACAACTCCCGGATGCGCTGCTCACCAATCTGTAGAGGAATTACCGAATTTTATGTGTTGTTTTGCAAGAATTTGTATTGAAATACCTTTTTTGGGAGGTTCTTCACGATTAATCGAGACATTTTGACCTTATTTTCACAAGATTTTCAACAGAAAAGCGCTCTGTTTTTCTCTTATCCTCCCCACGTGTGTTTTCAAACTGAAGTAAATCAACGTTATCACAGCTATTGTAAATGATCAAATAGAAATTTTTTTCATGTGTCAAATTTTCTCCAGAAAAATTAATAGTTATGAATAGTTTAGCTGTTATGGTTAGCTCCACTTTTTACACATTTCTATTTTATTAACTTTTACTCTGCAACTCCTGCAACTTATATCTTTTCCAACGTATTTGACTTGTGGTTCACGCAAGAATCTCAAACAACTTATGCTCACTAAGCCTACCCTAAATTTTTATCAATGAACACACACACACACACACGCATCCACCGTGTTACCCGATGCAGTTGGATAATCCGTGTGGGGCCAAAAACAAAAATAAATAGTGAGGTTAAGCGTGGCGGGGTGCCAGAGGAGCGTGACGATAGGGTTGCCAGCTGTAAAATTTTCGCCATCTTGGCGAAACAATTCTTCGCTTTTCTTTGGAATCCGTGATTAATTTGTAGCGGAAAAAGGTGTACATAAAGGGGGAAAAGTGGTGGAAAAAGGTGACTAAAGTGTACATAGGTGTGCGGCCAAGAGACTGCCGTGTGAATTGCATATGCAGGTGTACGAGCTTGTGGGAAAATGTTGTGGCTAAGCGAGGGAAGAAAATCAATTATCAGAGAAACTTTGATTGGGAAATAATCATTTTGCTGCTAAGGTGAGAATCCCATTGCTGTGTGATCTGTGAGGTGGAGAGATAATGAAAAAACCGGCCAATTCTCACAACAACGCACCACCAGAGGCTCCGCGAGGTGATAAACTGTGCAGAAAATGTGCCAATGCTCCAATAGAGCCAAATATTTTGTGTAAATACACGTTCGGGTGAACAAAAAAAGAGACCCTCCGGAGAGGCTTCCCCCATTTTCGTGGACACTCAGTTGCGCGATATTAAATTGATGAGACAATCTCAAATGGTAGCAATGTCGTCAAATGGAGATACAAATCATCATTTGCCGGACCTTTTTGTACGTATACCAAAACCTCCTCTTGTCCACCTTCCCATACAGAAATTTCAGTGTTAAAGCGACATTTGCCGCCATTCCTCCTCTTTTGCTTCTATTCCTGTTTCTCTTCTCTCGCTCGCTCGCTCTCTTTCTCGCCTCCTCGCCTCTTTCTCTCTCTAAATAATGGAAATTTGATAACGCCCCCGAATTGGATGCAACGCTCAAACAATATTCGTTGTGTCGCGGAGAGCATTGTTGCTTTGCTCAATGGAGAAGGCCTGGAACAAAAGGGGGTGATGCATGCGTGAATCACTTTTTATTTTAACTTTTTTTCTGTTAATTCCTCATACAACCATTTGCCAGTATCTTCCAACGACTTTTGTTTATTGATCAATACCCTGTGACTATGTAATAATGCTCCCAAGAAAGACAAGGCGAGCGATCAGGCGCGTCATAATAAAGTATCTCCAAATGAGATAGATAGATCAATAGAGCGAATAGAGCCAAATTGTTGGTATTTCGTCAATTGTTTATCAAAACATTATAAAAAGAATTTCATAATATAATATTTGCACTGAAAGAAAATACGTGGAAAATAGTAAATGGAAGATTTTGGTAAAATAATTATTAGTCAAAATCATTTTGTTCAATAAAGTGTTTGTAGAAATTTCTTTTAACACTTCAATGTTCACACAGATTTTATCGCGTTTATTTAACTTTCAAATACGATGAGTTTTGATTGCGTTTTATTTGACAGCGGCTGTCATTCTTAGCAATCGATGAAGAAAAAGAGAATTTTGGAGGATTTTGGTTCAAAATATTTAATTTTCTGAATGTTTTTGACTCAAAAACCCTATAAAACGTTTCAATGCAACGTTTTAGCTCTTTAATTCTTCAGGTGATACTTGTATCACATACATACGGTATATTTTTGAGGTTATGATCTGCGCCACCGTCGAATTTCATCGAAAACTCATCGAGAGTTTCGTAAGCATTAGAAACCGCCTTGGAAACGTTGGAAACCGCAATCAAAGTTAATAAACAACTGATTTTGTTAACTTTTCATTGACTATTTACAAATTTCCAATTAAAAATGCAAAATAATATGTCAAATATAAACTCAAACCTAGAAAACAGTCCATAAAAGTCGATAAAAGAAGTTTTATTTTACATTTTTGATGTTATTCTGTCTATTCTATTTTTACTTTACGCTTTTCTTTCAATGCTTTAACTAATTTGCAAATTTACATAAAAAGAATATTACAGATGGTGACTTTAGAATTGTCTTGGACCTCTTGAAAAAAAAAAACCAATAATTCTAAAAAGAGTAAAAGACTGAACAGCTTGTCACAGCAAAGCTAACTTATCATTTTTTTTATCGAATGCTTTGTTAAGTGATAATATCTGGATGGTGTTGATTTTTATTTCACCCCACGTGAATCCTGGTGCCCCACTTACCGATATGTTCATTATTTTAATCGTATGCACAGGAATATCTTATCATTTGTATTGATTTTTTGTTTCTCTCCCCTCATGAATGTGACTGAGAGTGAGTGAGTGTGTGTGCCAAATTGAGAGGCAATGTGCCAGACGTACAATGATTATTGATTACAGTGAAATTTCATATCAGCAGCTGCGATGGACTTCCGGGCTCCGGATGGATCAATATTAAAGATATCTAGTAGTGGATTTCCTGAACCTGACATTGGAAAAGCTTTAGGAGTTGAAATGTATAAGGTATGTAAATTGACTTCTTCTTTTTTTCCTTCACTCTTTGACATATTTTATGGTAATGTAATGGTAATATTTTTCGTTGCTCTCTATACAGGTAAATATCGAGGATCTCAGTCAATTTTTGTCATATCATGAGGTGTTCGGGAAGCTGCCCAATGAGGCTGTGCCAGCGGCATCGGGCATCAATATCGCCACGACGGCTGGAACCCTCAATATTGTTAGTAGTAGTAACAATGCAATGCAGCCGCCGCATCCGCCCGTGCCCAATATCCCAGGTGAGCCGGCGCCGCCGTCTGTCAGTTCAGCACCGCCGGCCATTGTGTCATCAGTGCCGCCAGTGGATACGAAGATGGAGCCACCGAGTGTTCTGAATACGGATCCGTCGTTGACCAATTCGGGGGAGAGTCCGGTAATTGTTCCGCTGTCACATTCATGTGACATTTGCGGTAAGATGTTCCCCTTCCGTTACCAGTTGATCGTGCACAGACGCTATCACAATGAACGCAAGCCATTCACGTGCCAGGTGTGCGGACAGGGATTCAGCAATACGGCAGATCTGTCGCGACATGGAAAATCTCACATCGGTGGACCGATGTTTATGTGTACGGTGTGCTTTCATGTTTTTGCGAATGATAGCAGTTTGGAGCGTCACATGAAGCGCCATTCGACCGATAAGCCATTTGCATGTACAATATGTCAGAAGACATTTGCGAGGAAGGAGCATCTGGACAATCACATCAGGAGTCACACGGGTGAGACGCCGTTCAGATGTCAGTACTGTGCGAAGAATTTCACCCGGAAGGAGCATATGGTGAATCATGAGAGGAAGCATACAGGTGAAACGCCACATCGATGTGATATATGCAAGAAGTCTTTTACGCGAAAGGAGCACTACGTGAATCACTATATGTGGCACACGGGTGAGACGCCGCATCAGTGTCAGGTGTGCGGGAAGAAGTACACGAGGAAGGAGCACTTGGCCAATCACATGAGATCCCACACGAATGAGACGCCGTTCAGGTGTGAGATATGCGGGAAGTCTTTCACGCGAAAGGAGCACTTTACCAATCATATTATGTGGCATACGGGTGAGACGCCCCATCGGTGTGACTTCTGCTCCAAGACATTTACGCGCAAGGAGCACCTTCTGAATCATGTGCGCCAGCACACGGGAGAGTCACCGCACAGGTGCACCTACTGCATGAAGTCGTTCACGAGGAAGGAGCACCTGGTCAATCACATCAGACAACATACAGGCGAGACACCCTTCAAGTGCACCTACTGTACGAAGGCCTTCACGAGAAAGGATCACTTGGGTGAGTGAGCAAGTTGTTTTCTTATTTGGATCTTACTAGATGCTTCAATATCAGATCGGTTTGCATCATTTGCAAAGTAGGGGAAAGTCGATGAACTTACTGGCAACTATTCCTAAATATTATATCACAATAATTACTTTTGCTATGACGAAAAACAATCACTGCTTTTGAGATAAAAGAAATATTAGCAACAACTCATTTTACCCTACTTAAAACCTTTTAATAAATCATATTGCAGTTTAAAATTGTGTGGAAAGCGATTGCGTAGTTTCTCTTTGTAATCTCTTTTATAAATCCCAAAGGATAAAAAACTAACCTTTTCTCCAGATGTTCATTCTTTTCTTTCACACACACCATCTTACTCGACTTTCCCCTATAGCTTTCATTGAATTCCGTCGTGGAAGACATTATGATGCAATAGCCATTGGGTGACAGTGTTGATTTTGAAAATTCATGACTAATTCCTCTATGTTGTTGTTACAGTGAACCACGTGAGACAACACACGGGTGAATCTCCGCACAAATGCACGTACTGCTCCAAGAGTTTCACGCGCAAAGAGCACTTGACGAATCATGTGCGCCAGCATACAGGAGAATCGCCCCATCGGTGTACATTTTGCATGAAGTCCTTCACGAGAAAGGAGCATTTGACTAATCACATTCGGTGAGTTTTTTTTTACAAAAAAAAGGGTTAAAGTTGATGAGATAATAATTGGTTGAAATGTTTCTGTGACATGCTATATAGAATACACACTGGAGACTCTCCGCATCGATGTGAATTCTGCCAGAAAACTTTTACGCGAAAGGAGCATCTAACGAATCACTTGAGACAACATTCCAGCGAAAACCCGCATTGTTGCAATGTGTGCAATAAACCATTCACCAGGAAGGAACATTTGATTAATCATATAAGGTTTGATTTCGAAAGTCTCTCTCAAATTGGGGCTGAATTATAACATTCTTCGTTTTCTTTTGCCTTTGCAGTCGATCCCATACTGGCGAGAGACCCTTTGCATGCAATGAATGTGGCAAATCGTTTCCACTGAAGGGAAATTTGCTCTTTCATCAGCGAAGTCATAACAAGGGAGCGGCAGCTGAGCGCCCATTTCGCTGTGATTTATGCCCTAAAGATTTTATTTGCAAAGGTAATTAGCACAATTTGTTATTAACTGGGTATTTCAATTTTATCCCTAACACTCCGTATTGATTGCTTTTGTGCCAGAACCAGATAAAATGTTCCAAATTGAATGGATTCAGCAAAATTAATGAATAATTGAAATGTGTGTCTGTTGCTGAAAATGAAGTGATATCGTGTCGGTTTAAATAATTCAGTGTTTCTCCCCAATTCTCTCTCTTTGGCGCTTTTTACCATTTCGGGAACTTATTTGGGTAAAATGTTGGATTTTTGCACATTTTCTTACTTTGTCCTGTTTTTCAAGAGTAAGAGAGAGAGAGAGAGTCATGAGTTGTTTCTTGATTCGAGGGAAGGGCACAAGAATATAGAGAGAAAGAGGTAAATGGTAGAAATTATCAATTATGATTTGTTCCATTTCATTAACTCTTGTATACTCTCTGGGTACAAATTGTGATAATTTTCACGCAGTTGCACAAAATGCTGCCGACTAATGTGAAATGGAAGGTGATTAAAAATATAATTTCTTTACATCTGAATTTACCATTCAGTGAATTTAATAGGATTCAACATAATGAGACCATTACCTACATTAATAATTCAGAGTATAAGCTTATAATAAAATAAGAATGACAAGGAGAAAAGAATTCTTATTCGAGTTATTTGTGTGTGAAATTGAATTTTAGATTCATTTAATGAGAATTCTCTTTGAACTTCAGATGGATAAGGTCGTCAAAACAGTGATAGATTGAGAAATATTGAGATGAACTTACTTTGCTTTATATCTCTTAGAAGTTGCTGTAAGGTGTTGACACACGAAAGCGCTTTAATGTGGATTTTTTAAAGTTGAACTGGTTCAACTGCTGTTTATACTCGAAAATTATTAATTTTTCAAAAATATGAACACTTTAAGTTACACAAAAGAAACAGGGATCGCGGTTTCTGATGTTCAAATTCATTCAATCCCTAAATTTATGAAACTTTCGATGAGTTTTCGATGAAATCGTTACTTTTTCTGCCTGGACTGTCAAACAGTGACTGCGGCCAGGATTAAATATGGGACTCTTCTTTGTTTTTGAGTCAAAAACAAAGAAAAAGTGGAAGATTTTGAGTAAAAATGACAGTTTGACAATCGCTGTCAAATAGAACGCAAAAAAAACTCATCGTATTTGACAGTTCAAAAGCGTCCATATGATCATTGAAGTGTTAATCAGAATTTTGCGTTTGAAATTGCTTCGAAAATCCAATTTCGGAAAATTCTTATTAGATTGCTCTATGAAAAATTCTTATACGAAAAAACGTTTTCGTGTGGCAACACCTTTAGAAGAGCATTGAGATAAGAAAATTTCTTTTCATCGCACCCAAGAGAGAGTATATTCTGCGTATGTTAATTAACTATTCATGAAAAAAAAAACAGCACAGTTCTTGGAAATTTCAGTGATGTCAATAAAAAATTCTAGGAAATGCTCAACTATAAATCCAATAATAGAGAGACACCAAATCACTTCTAAACACTAACGATGTTTTTTTTTTGTTTATTTTGTTTTTTGTCCTAATTAAAGGTCATTTGGTATCACATCGGAGATCTCACTCGGACGAGAAGCCATATGTTTGTATTCACTGTGGAAAGTCATTTGTTGAGAAGGGTAATATGCTGAGGCACATCAAGAAGAATCACCCACAGGCCGCTCCGGTTGTCCTGGAGCCTCAAGTGATCAGTGAGTATTTCGGTGCTGTACAAAACTTGAAAATGTTAAACATGTGGATGTTGTATAACTAACTGGACTACCTTCTATTGCAGTATCACATCAGAAGGGAGGAGCACTATTGTCACCGCAGATAGCCACATCGAGGCCGATCTGTAGTGCAGCGGAGACAGTGAGTGCATTGCCAGTGACATCGACGATAACGTCTCATATCCTTCAGCATACGAATTCACAGACTGCACTGAGATTGCTGCAGAGCAGTGAGCCACCACCGCCGCCTCCGCCACCCATTCCCGGTCATCCACCGGAGAATTCTGTGGCACTTCAGGTGAATGTTCACAATCACAATCCAGTGAATGCGCCACCGCCGCAGCATCCACAGCTGAAGCCCTAGAAATGCCCCCTCTGATCGGGATTGGATTGGGCGGAGCTATAGCCGGTTGGAATAGTGAGTAGACAAACACGTTAATTGTATAATCTATCGAGATGCGATATGTCCAGGAATGGAGGAGCGACTGATGGTATTTCTGTGGTGGTGTCTGTAGTGCCATCTCTCAGTTTAACAATGAAAAAATGTGGGGTGTGATACTTTGACTGAACGAACAGCTTTTTGGGTGGAGGAAAGAAAGAAGGAAAATAATAGAGAGAAAATTAAGAGATTTTTGTTATTCTTGATCGATAATAATATGGCCAAAAGATCATTTTAAACTGCAGAGATGACTCTAAAAACATTACCACAAAATAATAAAATAAAAGTTGCACAAAAGTCCTGAACATATCGTGTAGAAAGAAAATTGAGAGAAAAACAGAGGGTGAAAATCTCTTGAAAGATAGTAATGCAGAAAAAAACTGATAATGCAGAAAGTGTATTAAAATGTTTTGTTTTTCATCTTTAGTTTTTGCGTTAGAGAATGAAAAACAGGAATGAAAATTAAAACAAGATTTTAACGGATGACGACAATATAGAAATGAAAAGAAAAAAGAAACACAGAAAGATAAAAGAAGGTGAAAATTTTTACAATTTTCCCTTATATTATTGCAATTTATTTTACTCCACGTCTATGTGGAGGTTTATAATTTGAAGCTGATTTTAGGAGTTTTATTTAGAAAGCAGCTTTTAACTATATATTGATTTTTTTATTATCATATAAAATTAGTTTTTATTGAGAGTGTTTCTCCTCGATTCACTTCTTTTTTGCAATTTTGACTATTTCACAAATTATTTTTCTGCCCCTCAAAGGATGCGCGCGCCATTTGTAGTGTTTTTATTACACAAAGTTTATTTGTGAAAGAAGAAAAAAAAGATAAGGAAAAAATACAAGAGAAAATCTTATTCTATTTTAGAGGATATTTTATATTATTCTTTTTTGAGAAGAAACAAAAAAAAACTATATATTTATATGTCATACAATTTGTAGTTACTTGAGGAGATGTGATTTGTAAGATCACCCAGTTTTTGGGATCGAAAAATTTTATCAATTTTTTTGTCCAATATATTGAGCCATTTATTCGAATTTTCCCATAAGAATTATGATAAGATGCTAAGCATTGTCTGCAAGATACTATATAATGTAGAAGATGATAAAGGAAAAAAATATCTGAATCGAGGAGAGTGACCAATTCCTGACGGATAACAAGTGAAGAGAGAAGAGAAAGAGTCAGGAGATGAGTCTCATTGGGATTTATCCTATTACTTTTATGTGTAATCCTTTTTACAATTTAATTATCCAATCATTTAATTTTTATTTTTGAATTTACTTGTGTAATTGAAACATGCAAAAAAGTCGAGTTTATTCTTATTAGGTAGAAACTTATATAATACATTAATTATCTCATAAGGTACTTGCATTATGATATTAGGAGTCTAAAAATTAAAAAACACAAGAGAAAAACATGAGAGAAATTATAAGAGAGAAAAAAATATAGCGAAAAAAAGTAATATTTGATGATGAATAAGCTGAGAAAACTTAACTGAAATTTTTTTTTGAGTTCTCTTTTATTTTCAACTTACTTTCAAATTGATTTATTTGTCATGTTACGCATTTGTCGTATGCAACATACAATGTGTATGCCGATGATAAAAAAAATGAGAGCAGATGTAAATTATGTATATTGTCTAACAATATTTACATATAAACAATAAATGACTTTATGTTGTAGTAAACTCTAAATAGGAGCAAAGAAAAAATGAAACAGGCCACGGATTATTGATCAAATGAGGTGATGAGGAGAATAATACGCTCTCGATGCCTTAGGCAACATGTCGATACACTTTATTAACATGCCTCAAAGACCCAACAAATCATCTTTGGAATATTGTGTGTCTCTAAAGAATCACAATAAAAAAAATCACTCAATCGCTAAAAATCTAGACTTGGGAGGGCGAAATTGACTAAAATTCCATGTGAAATTATCTTTTAGATAAAAAGGAGTCTCTCTGGTGAATGGAATGTAAGGATTATGGTGATGTCACACGCCAATTAAGCGTGTGACAGCACCATTAGGTGTCTTGTAGGTTTGGAGGAGGAACAATAGGTTTACTGGAAAACATCGTTCATATTCTGAAATTGACGAATAGCAAAATCCACGGGTAGGTCGAATTTGAGAAGATTAAGGGGCTCCATACTCCGTAGGGCGTCTCGGAAGCTCGTCTTGGCCGCGTAACTCCAACTCGTGTAGTAGGTGGAGCACAAGTCTGGGCATTGGTAGATCAGCTGAAGCCACTTTGTGAGCTTTCCAGTACTGAAAGTATATAATTGGTTTAGTTTCCATGAGACCAGAAAATCTTAAGAAAGAACCGGAAATGTGAACGATTTAAAATTCAAAGTTTGGGCCCAAAAGCTGGATTCACACTATCAAAATACCTTGAACAAATCAGTAAACAAAAAAATGTAGATCGTTAAAAGCTCTGCTTGAACCTTAAGGCAGGCTTTAAGCTTGAAGCTGACTTAACGCTTGGCTTAAAGCTTAAGTCTGACTTTATGCTTGACTTGAAGCTAAGGGCCTCGTCAAACCTGTGATTAGCAGGAGACTTTGCTTAGCCAGTTGTTTTGGATACTTTATAGTCAAAATATTAAAAATAAATGACAACCAGACAACCAGTGCCAAGCGCGGCTAAGCATAATTTGGAGCTTAGCGAGAGTGCTTCAGGTCTCTTGTTTTAGCTGCTAAAACGCTAAGCACAAGTCTGTCGAAGCTCTAACTTAGAGCTTTAAGTTAAGCTTAAGACTGGCTTTGAGCTTCACTTCACTATTAAAATTTAAGCTTTTTTAAGGCTTTGAGCTTAAAGCTGGATTAAAACTAATAACTGGCTTTAGGCTTGAGGCTGACTCAAAGCTCAAAACTGGCTTAAAGCTGAAGGCTGGATTTAAGCTTGAAGGTAACTAAAGCTTAAAGCTGGTTTAAAGCTTGAAGTTTAACCTTAAGCTTAAGACTTGTTCTTTATTGAAAAATATATTTAATCCAAATATTTGAATTTAATTTGATAGTGTGGCTCCACCATAATAGCTAGGGTTAGGATACGACTAGGGACTACAGTAAACTATCGTTGAAAAGGCTTTGACTCCTGCTACAACTTATTAAATTTTCAGACCGATCCATACCATAGGGACTGAATGATTCAGGAAATAAGTTTTTTGAGTATTTCAAAATGGCGGATGCAGGAGTGGGGATGGGATTTGATATCGCTATTCCCTTTTTCCCGGTTCATATATGACCATTGGCGAAAATCGCATGTCGATATCTCTTACCGTTCTCTTGCTACATATAAACCTTTATACAAAAGATAGAAAGACGGATAATCGGACGTCCGGACGATTTTTTCTGTACGAATGTATAGGGTGTATAGGAAACCTATTTCCTGCAGCGCCTCTACTTATAGATTTCCAATTTGACTTTCATTTTGAAAGCTCATTACAGAAGAGCAAAGGATAAGGGAATCTCAATTTTAAAGTTTCTTGAATCCCGAGTAACCTCTCCAATATTCTTTGATTAAATTTATGAAAATGCAATGAAACTCACTTGAGTCCTGCACAGACGAATGCCTTGAAGTGGGAATTGTGGTGGCGTTTGTAGGGCGCATGGAGTGTAATAATGCTACCAATAGTGCTGAGGAGACTCTGCTTCACGGAGATTGCCGTTCCACCCACAATCTCGAGATTGAAGCTCTGTGAAAGTCTCCGCGCGGGCGTTTCGTTATATTTGTCACCGTTCTTGATGTAATAGTACTCGAGGATTAGCTCCCACGCATGCATCTGCCTGCCTCCCCTCTCATCCTCATCCCCAATCGCCGCTCCATAGTCACCGTAGTCCACTTTGGGCATCGCGAAGCAACTTATGAAGGGCACCATCATACGGGAGTTGTCGGGATTTCTCAAGCCGTGCTGCATGAGCTTTTGTAGAGTCATGGCGAAGCGCTTCCGCACAATTGACATGAGATAAATATTGTCCGGCGACTGTTTTCGGGGCTTCTCCGTGGGTTTAGACCGTCTCTGCTGAGTTACCACTTGAGTGTCCGGTTCGGAGTCTGAGTCAGTCAAGTAGACACTTGTGGAGTCATCCTGGGAGTCATAGTCCTTCTTCTGGGCAAAATTACAAATCTCTTGAATGTCCACTTCGAGTTGAGCTCTCAAGTCACCCCAGTGACTTCCTCTTGCAGTCTTCTTGAAGGAGTTCCTCTGGAATTTCGTCGCCGTGGCGGCACATCCAATCTGAGAGCTTGTGAAGATCTCCAGGAGCGTGAGTACTCGCTTAATGATGCTCTGACCTTGTTCCATGAACTTCCCATCGGCGCCGCGACTAGAGCCACTATCCTGGCTTGAAGTGCTCGTCATGCGAGAGCGAGAGTTCTTCCTAGGCAATGGCTTCCGGCGATGCTCCTCGGAAATGCAGTCGCAGTTCGTGTCAAGCTCCGATCCGACTGTTTCATCGGCATTCTGGATGAATTCAATGAATCTCTCGAGGTCAGTAATTTGCGTCTTGAGCTGAGCCACGAGTTGGTCCTTCATCTTTAGGGGGCTGACAAACTCCCCCAAGGCGGAATCCACCTAAAAAGAGAAGTACCTAATAAACATTTCCGCAAAATGTTTTATCTTTCCTCTGGACAAACATTTTTTCCTATTTATGGACGTTCTCACCATAAATCAACACATAACACCCACCTGATGACGCAAATCCTCTGGACTCAAGTGGGGCAGGGCGTTTTCATCCAGATTGAGATTAATTTTGCTCTTGAACTCATCAATGATGACCTTCTGCTTCTCCACCAACATTGACTGCGGCAGGACGGGCTCTCCTGACTCGAAAGCGAACTTCTCCAGATCCTCCAACTGACTCTTGAGTTGCTGAATCAACTCATGCTGGCGAGTTCTTTGCCACTCAACTGACGACATGACGAGACTGTTGCTCCCGCTCTCAATCTCTTGCACTTCCGGAATGCCACGGAAGGCAAACTCCTCCAAATTTTTCAGCATCATGTCCCGCTCTTCAGGAGCCGCCTTGACGATCTGCTTGAGACGAAACTGAACCTGAGCGAAATGGGATGTGAG
The DNA here is from genome assembly GCA_918844115.2 of Phlebotomus perniciosus. NCBI lineage: Eukaryota > Metazoa > Arthropoda > Insecta > Diptera > Psychodidae > Phlebotomus > Phlebotomus perniciosus. Next base: position 5,654 of record CAKKOB020000233.1, on the reverse strand, counting down.
CGCCAGAAGGGAGGATGTTAGCATTTCCTGCTCCTCCTCGAGATTTCGGATTCGACTGATGTCACAGAAGTGCTCCAGTCTGCAGCAAAATTTAATAGAACATCCATGAAATAGAGTTTCCTAAAAAAAATCCCTTTACTCACTCTGAAGCCAACTCCCGCTCAGAATCCAATTGTCTGATGTCCGTTTCTGAGTCATTGGCCGCCCCAAGGGGATCCCATCGTTCAACATCTGGCTTCTCCGTTTCAGACTCTTCGTCTGCATTTATGATGTCTGCTTCCTGAAACAGACTTTCGCCACTTTCACCACCAAACTCCATGTTTTTCCACCCGCAAACCAATTAGGGCTTCAACTATTGACTTCTTATGCACTTTTTTCACTCCCAAAAGTTGAGAATTTGAGGAATATTAGAGGAAAATTATTTGAGATCAATCAATGTGACATACTGTATGGAAAAGAATTTTTTCGACAGCTACAAAATCCCGATTATGCGCTGTTGGAGTCTCCCACATTTTAGCCCCCGCATGAGAATCGCGTAAACGGGGTTTGAGTGAATGGGCCAGAGAGGGAGCAATAATGTTAGTGGTGGGATATACAGTTGATTGCAAAATTGTCTTTATCGTTGGGAGTTTAATATCGCATAAGAATAATAGAATGGTTGGAAGAAACATCCCCAGTTTCCTGAGTTTTCTTTTAAACTGGCAAATTCGTTAGAGATTCTCGAAGAAAATCGTCTGAATAAACGATCTATAAATTGATCGCAAATTCAATCATTGTGATTTCAAAGAAAATTGATTTACAATTGATTATTTAATCATCAAATTACCAAGATCATATCGTTGGAAAAGATATATGTGTGTCTTTCAACTTGAAAAGGCTATTTAATTATATAGTAGTTAGTCAGTAATTAGCTCTCTAATGCAGGTGAGTAATAAAATCTCTTTTTTTTTGCTCTGCGATTAATAGCAATTTCGTTTTAATCAAGTTTTAATTTAGTTGTACTCCGCTGTGTGTAAACGTAAACACCGTTGAACCCGTGTGTAAAAATTCTTCAATGGAGCTGGCATGCAAGTTCTCAAAAGAGCGGTAAAATTCAAGAGAGAGCAGCTTGTTATGAATTAGAGAGGAGCAAGAGAGCGAAAAAGAGAGAAATCACCCAAAGAGCCAGCTGAGGTGCTGAGCGAGGCTGATTCTCGTGTTTGTGACACAATACGATGATAATTCATTTGTGATTCGTGACTTTTTCCCCACAATAAAGTGTCAAGGTGTTCCGTGGAGCAGGGAGTAGATAAAATTCCTCACTCTGGGATGATTTGTGAAGTATATTTTCCTGAAGAAAGTGTGCGTAGGAAACGTGATCGTCGCAGGAAGGCGAGCCAATAGCTAAAAATACAATCCGTCTCTCTCAGGCGAAAATTGATCAATCTGTTTGGAATTTGAGTGGTTGTGCTTCACGGGCTCAGGGATTAGTGTCCGAGATCGCGAGATTCACTGAGGAAATTAAAAGATTCCTGCCACAAGATGAGCTTGCCAAAGATATCTAACCTGAAGGCAGCAATTGCCATTGTGCTTGTTTTTGTTGGCTGCTGCAGCAATGTTGTGTTCCTGGAACTCTTGGTCAAGTACGTTTTTTTCTTCTCTATTGCACAACAAAATCCGCAAGGTCATTGCGAGATTGAGTAACTATTCCGTTTGGCTTTCTCTTCTTCGCCTTCGCAGGTATGATCCAGGGTCCGGGAATCTTATTACCTTCGCCCAGTTCGCCTTCATCGCCATTGAGGGCTTTATTTTCACCCACCGCTTCGGGACGCAACCAGCAAGGATCGGATTCAAGGATTACACAATCCTTGTGGCTATGTTCTTCACGACGAGCGTCTGCAACAACTACGCCTTTGACTTCAACATTCCCATGCCGCTGCACATGATCTTCCGGGCGGGAAGCTTGATTGCCAACATGATCATGGGGATACTGATTCTGAACAAGAAGTACGACTTCTCCAAGTACTTCTCCGTCTTCTTGATCACATTTGGCATCATTATCTGCACCATCGTGTCAGGGTCTGATGTGGTAAGTCATTTTAATCATGAAAAGCATTTTTCATTCTGATTATGACAGAGTGACCGGACAGTGTAGATTTCCAGGATTGTAACTTTGATATTTTTATTTTCCAAATCTTGCACAATTTCTGTGATATTTTGTGATATTCCAAGCAAATTTATTTAATAATTGCTTATAAGAGCTCAGATCGATTCCTAATTAACTTTGCCAATTCTATCGATGGCCTCTTACATGACATGAGAAATATTTTCCTCTTCAACTCTATCAATATTCTCATATCTCGCAAAGAGGTAAATGTGATTAGGTACTTTAATTTACTTTCTGGGGCTAATAATTACAATTTATAAGGCTTATAAAGATATTCCAATATTTTTTCTTCTTTCCTTGGATTAATCAGTCACCTGGGATTTTTCCGATAACAGTGAAATAAAAGTATAAAAAATGCAATAATTATTGACCTTTCTATGCGGTATGACCGATTATGATACATGACAATCAATTTTTGCGATAAACAGGTACCACAAATACCTTTAGAAGAAACCTGAAAGTTCAATTCACTCATTCAACAGATTAAATGTTTAATTGCTCGGATTTCATTTGCAAAACCTTGGAAATACGCTATTAAATTAGAAATTAGTTTCTTTTTCTCAATTTCATCAAATCAACTCAATTTACTCAAAGTCGGAGACTTTCTCAATGATTTTCATATACGCCTCAATAGCTTCCAAGTATTTATCTGCCCAAATAAATTCATTGTCATTATGAATAAGAAGTGGAGTATTGTTCATGGGGTTAAAGCCAAACGCGGGAATCATCAATGCACGCAGGAAACGCATGTCTGATGCTCCAGTGAGGATAGTAGGTTCAATACTAAATTGCAGATCAGCTAGAGCTTCCTGGAAGGGCTTCCAGAAATGATTTGAATCATTAAGAGGAGTCAAGGGCGCCTGATCGTCCTTTTCTTCAAAAGTGAGCTCGATAGATGCTCCAGATTCTTGGATCCAGCTCTCAATTTGCTCACCAAAGGCCTCTATATCTTCTCCAGGCGCTAGCCTAATGTCGAATGTTGCTGTAAGCTCATTAGGAAGTACATTGGTTTGAGTTCCTCCAGACACTTTTGTGAGATTTATTGAGGTGATATTTTGCGAAGAAACCCCATTTTTCATTTTATCCATTTCAATCTGTCGACGTTCCATAAGTTTACCCACAATAGAATTGAATCCCTCCCCAGCTGTATTCTCCACTGGCAAGGATGCATGTCCATGGGCGCCTTTTACTGTAAATGTCGGCTGCCATGTGGTCCTTTCTCCGTAGTACAGGAAATATTTATCTCCCGAAGTTACATGTCCTTCGTCAAGTGCAAATCCAACATTGAGAGACTGAAATTCAGGAGTTTTCACAAAAGCTCTCATTCCATCAAAGCTTCCGATTTCTTCATCGGGCACAAAAAGGACATGCACTGTTCGTTTTGGTTGGAATTCTGATTGCTGAAGACGTCGGATGGCAGCTAGATATGCTGCCCCGAGACTCTTCATATCTTGAGCTCCACGAGCGAAAATCCTTCCCTCATCATCCACTTCAGCGCCAAATGGCGAGTATGTCCATCCATTCGTCGACACAGGCACTACATCCATATGAGAATTTAGGACAATAGAAGTCAAATCAGGATTACTTAATGCCCAAGTTATCACTACTGTGGGCTTTCTTGCGGCAGTTGCGTAATAGATCTTTAATGGGAGACCGAGTGGTTCCACCTGGCGCTTCAAGAAAGCAACGCAGGGACCTAAAAACAATTTCATTGAAGTTGAAAGAAATATAATTTATTGCAAATGATTCCTTACCATAATCGGGATTTGGGTGAACGCTGGGAATTCTCAAGTATTCCCTAAGGATCTGAATCTCCTCATTGGTATCCCACCATCGTGATTTAGAAGAGTTTGGCTCGCAATTCGTTATATCCGCACTGTAGAGGCACAGGAGGATAAAAAGAAGTCCGCGAATGCAAAGAGATTTCAATTGATCACACTTCATTGCTTATTCATGGAAGACTAAGTGAGATTTGTGCTGGTCAAGACTATGATAGTTTGTTCTTATACAGAGAGACTCGCAATCTTTTCCTGTTTTATGACACAAAAAATAGAACAATTTCCGTGTTGATTACAATGTTAATGAATTCTTAAGTTTAATGGATCATTTAGTAGAATTTCAAATGTTTTTAGATCCACATAGCAAAATTAACGCTGCTTAACTCGCATTACGGGTTTTAGTTTTGGAGTCGCACTGTATTGCTCAAATATTGTTTGTTCCTGATAAGATCAATGGAGTCATGATTAAATCAACGAGAAAGTGATCTCTTGTTTGTTCTTCTCTCTGCTTCTCTTCCAATTTATTGTTATTAAGTATATGAATGAATTTAATAATGCAGAACATTCTTCAGCATATCGCTATTAATTGTGAATTAAAGTGAATATTGAAAAATCTTATTAATGTTCCAAATGACTTTATTAAGCAAACAATACTCAATTTTATCTCATTGTAAGTACTTATTTTTTTAAAAATGTAGAGAGTTGTTGTTTTTGTTCTGGCAAAAATATTCATTTCATTTTTTACAATATATAGTAAAGGAGGGCAACTTGGGCGCTGGTCTAACTTGGGCGCTCGGAAGGGTCTAACTTGGGCAATCCATTTAAAATAATAATAATATTATTATTTCCATAATTTAATCACCGCAGTAACATAATATAACTATTCTAC
>CAKKOB020000232.1:8651-70073 GCA_918844115.2 Phlebotomus perniciosus | reverse complement strand
TAAATGCAATTTCTGAAGCTCAATAGATGAGAGTTTTTTTCAGTGCCGGAATTATTTCAATACATTTGGCCGATTTTCCAGGAAAAAATCCCAAAGTTGACCCTGCATTTTCGTTCTGGAACATCCCCATCTCCCCCTATACTTGGTAATTTATAAACAGCATACAAAATTGCGTATTGTCTAAATCTCTCATCAACATGCAGGCTTGATATTGGTTTTCTCTTAAGTTTTATTTATTGTGCTAAGGAAGCCTGGAACAAGAAGCAAAGGCCCCTAGTGAAATTCTTCGTGTTCAGTTCATCCTGAACGCAAAAGTAGTGCTGTGAAAGGTGCTTTTATAACTTTCAAAACTTAGTTTTGCACCCATAGAGAAAATGTAGCACACATAGTGTCACCCCTCCTGTTCCATTAAGACGCCCACCCAAGTTCTTTCATCTCTGGGGCGATAGAGTTGAAATGTGGTGCGAGTGTCCCAAAGACAGCAAAGTGGATGCCATCAAGCTCTCCTAATTTCTTTCTCTTATGGCAAAAAGGGACACCCAAAGTGTCTCATGTCCGGTAAAAGTTCATTTTCTCCTCATCCCCAATCATGTCTTTTCTCATGCACCACCCTCACCACCCAATCGAATTATTATCAATTTTCTGTTATAGTTTCAGCAGAATGTGGAAAAAGTGGCCAAGAGTTCTCCCCCATGACACTCAAATCGAATTTCCCCACCACAAAATGTGATAAAATTAAATATTGTGGTATTACATGAAATTTCAAACGAAACTCAAAATTCAATTGACCTATTTTCAACAATGTTCTGAATTCTCTTTTGCTCGAAGCTTTCATGGATTTTCTTCGCCAATGTCTTTTTTCGTGCTATGCCTAATCATTGAGATCTATATTTTAAAATTTACCCTAAATTCAAGGGGGAGATATTAAGGTTAAAGAGGCGTACACAACTTCTAGCACTCTTACAAAGCTCCCCAATAATTCAGGGACATCAGAGGTGTTGGAGAGATTTGGAAGGAAGCTTCAAAGAGCTTTAAAAGAAAGCCTTAAATAGCTTCGAAAGGAAGCTTTAAATGTAAGATTTTAAAAGCTTTGATAGGAAGTTTTAAAATATATAAAGAGGGTTTAAAAGAGATTTGAAAAGAAGCTTAAAAGAGCTCTGGATAGAAGCTTTATAGAACTTTTAGAGAAACTAAAGAAATATCTAACGAGAACAAAATTTCTGGAAAACAAAACAATCCCCCCAATTCTGAAATAAAGAAACCTAAAGATTTAAATTAAAGCCTTAACTTTAAAAACTTAAAGACATTTGACACTTTAAAATTAAAGATCTTTAACTAAGAATATGAATCAGCCTTTAAAGGCCGATTTAAAGATTAAAGACCTAAAGATTTATCTCAGAATTGGGGGGATGCTTTAGAGATTTAGAAATATTTCCAGAAGCTCCAAGTTTAAATGAATGGTTAAAGCTCACAAGTTGACCCAAAAGCTTTAAAATTTTCGAATTTCGAATTTTCGATTTTCGATGCTTAAAAAAAATAACCTAATTTATTTATTAGCACTTCAATTTCCATTGCTCGCGAGATCTTCCATTCAAGAGTACACCACTTCTGACCATGTTATCTCCACTCCACCTTGCCTAAATTTAATCCGCCAATACCCTAGAATCGCTTGAATAAATCCCATTTATTCTACAACTGAGTAGAGAATATTAGAAAATTTTAATCCTTTTTGGTTCTAATTCAAGGAAACATTTAAACACTAAAATTTGAAGCTTCCCAGCTTCCCCATTCAAGCTTATCAAGTGGATATTTGAAAAATTTGTTAAACACGAGACGATTCAAGTCTTCTTAACACTTTGATCTCGAAAAACTCCTTGGAACACCTCCAAGGTTACCACTCTATAGTAAGTGTTTTATGCTCTCTATAATCAAGTACCTCCTCTCGACTTTTATCCCCGGAGGAGAATCTATCTATCGGTTCAGTGTAGTTTCACACGGCTCTTAACTCAATTCGACTGATATAAATCTGCAGTCTTAAGAGATACCATCCCCATTCAAATAGCACCCAGAGTCAATTTAGACATGGAGCTTCCTCCATATAATCAAAATCTCATGTAATTTGATGCTTTTACTCCACTAAATTCGAGAGAAGAGCACAAAATTGACACATTCTTTAAATTGAACTGCTCCAGAGTCTTAATGGGATTCCATCGGGAAGACTTCCTTAGATTTTGGGCGGAAAGGAGAACTTGTAATTCACCCTTTTGTAAATACATGTATATGTCCACAGATGCGGCGCAAAAGGTCAAACACTAATTGACCTCAAAGTTGCTGTAAGAGATTCCAAGTGAACCCATTGGTTTTCCTTCTCAACCATCTCATGAAAGTCCCCGAAGGGGAATAAATTTTCAGTGTTTTGAGGAAAGGGAAACTTTGAGGGAAGTGGATGCACTTTGTGTTTGTTTGAAGATGGAATTATTTACAAGATTGCTGAAATTCCGCCGAGACTCCACATCTCTCTCGATTGATGAAAAGACAAGCTTTATATGAATTATTCAGTCAATTTAACTAATTTTATAATATTTACACATTATGGACTACAGTAGTACTTAATGTTGTGATATAATTATGATATTCTAGAAAGTATAACATGTTATTTACCAAGAGAAATATTCCGATTTTGGATTTAATTTACATATTTATTTCTGTTTGTGATTTTATATGATCAAAAAATTATGAGTATAAAAGAAAATTATTCTAGAATTCCTAAGGAATCCCAACTCAAAGCTGAGAGGCAACACTATGCATATATATAAGATTATATATAATTCTCAAAATTTCCAATTCTTGCCATTACATACTTCTACATTTGTAAATAAAGCATTAATCATCAATAAAAATCATCAGCCTTCAATTTTACTGATTTTACTTATTTCCTTTAATCTTAAATTCTTTTATATACTACTAAAGGAAACAAATAAAGTGTGATATGTAAGAGATGTGTTAATTAGGAATTTCTTAATTAGATACGTACCTACTTTGAAACAAAACTATTAACAGCGGCAATAATGTATGCCCGCCCAATCCAGAACTCCTATCATTGATTGAATTGTATTTAAAGGAACGAAATATAAAGCAACAAGCCAACTAATATATAAAATAGAATGATGCATATATGAATTGGACAGATCACACTGAAACCGCTGAAATTTCACTCAACGAGACTCCAAAAATTCATCTCCAAAATGTTTGTCAGGCTGCTGAACTGATCAGGATGAAAATTGGTATTGGTATGGAATATAAAAATTGGAAAATTGGAATATAAAATCTCCCCACCATCTTCTTTTAGTATATATACCAACCATATAAAAATTCATTTATTCGTTTATTAAGAGAATCGTTCTGTTATGTGCGTCTGCCGCCGTCTTACCCATTACCAATATCATTCAGTATTACCAAATTTTAGAAAGACAAGTATATTGTAAAATTCGATTAAAACTTTGGGATTGCGATGTATGGTGGGGTTGTTGGAAATGGAGCCCAATACCTTAAAATCAATAATATATTATAATTCGCACAAAGGACGACGAACGCACATGCTCTGTAGGGTGAGGCGCGATACGCCTTGTGTTAAATAAATTTAAAGTATATCTTTGTCGAGGTCGACTCATTACATATTCTAGGAAGAATCCATTATAAATAATGAATGATTTAGTATAGTCATAGGTATTGATTGAAATTTTCGCACTATCCACTTTAGTTAAATTTTGCACCTCGGACAAATTACACGTAGTCTCCTACAATATGGATAGCGAACGGGTAAGTGCCTCGATAATAAGCATTTGTCTTTGAGTTCCAATTTTTTATCAGTCACATAACTTTTCATCAAAAGTTATTCTTGAGTTCAGGAAATTTCCAGCGACTAAAAAAACCGAAAATTTGTAAGAATTTGTAAGGGAAATTTTCAACGATCTTCGTTAGAAAATTCCTCACGAAAAGGCCGAATTCCATCGAATCTTACCTTTTCTCATGATAATATTTTTCATAGATCTCGATCACACCAGAAGAGGAACAACTCTTCCAGGAAGCGGCACGGAAGTATCAGGCGATGAATATTGAGTTAACTAGGACTAGCGACGATAAAGCATTCAGGCTCTATGGATTATACAAACAAGCAACTTTAGGGGATTGCACCAAGGGATTTCCTAATCGATTTGATCGATTCGAGATGAAAAAGTTCTGTGCATGGAATGATTTGAGGGATATGCACGAGATAACTGCAAAGAAATTGTATTTGAAGGAAGTGAAGGAAGTAATACAGTAAATAATGCAACGACCTTATCAGAATGATCAAGATTCGCAGACAATTCTATTAAATTCAAAATGCCATTTATATTATAATTAGACAAACAATTTGTGTGAAAATTACTTTATTTGATTGGTGAGTTGTATTGTCGCGTTTGTTTTCCTTTTTTATTTTTTTTATTGTTTTCGTAGATTCAACTTGACTGCAACAAAAAAAAATGTAGCCAGAGAAGGTACGAATAAATAAAAGCTTTTTAAATGGCAAAGTAATTTTTAGCTGTTATTCCTGATTCGCAGTTGCTCCAAAAAATATGAAAATTTTTGGATGTTATCTCGGACATCCCTAGGTATATTTATCAAATGGGATAGACTTTCAAAATCATTTTTTCCAGCCGTACGGTGTTACAAGGAGTACAACCAAGATCATATCAATCGTATAATATATGAAAGAGAATAGAGAGCAAAATTTGACCTCCACGCCCTGCATCCGCCATTTTGAAAAAGCCCAAAAGTAAATTTTCTCGAATAACTCGGATTCATGCATTGCTATGAACCGAGCTCAATTTTTTTTTTTTTTAAATGTTGAAATTACCTAAATTTTAAATTTAGGTGAATTTATGAACGCACTAATCAACTGATTAATTTGAATTTTATCATCCGTTAAAAAATGGGATTGTTTTTCGTCTTTTTCATCTTTTTCGTGAGCAATGCAATTTGGTGGTCTGAGTGCACAGAATCCCTGCAGATCGTCCCAAGGTTCTCGCCAGACATCAAGGAACACATGCTAGAGAGCTCCCTGGTCAGGAATTACCTTTAGAAGAATCCGGTAACCAGTCTTCTTCTTCCGTGTTAGCAGAGAATTACGGTTTTTCCTCTTGGTCTTTTCGAGAAATCCAAAACACTTGGACAGAGATTTTGCACTAATTCCTCTCACAACTTCCAGAATATTTGGTCAGAGATTTTTCATCACTTCGTCTCAGAGCTTCCTGACCCAGTAGGTCAAGAATTTTCCATCACTTCATCCCAGAACTTCCTGACTCCTAACTGTACTCTCATCCTGGCTCTTATGGTCATAATTCCAAATTTAAAATTGAGTGTAACTTCAATATGGGTCTGATTTTATGCCCATTGGAATAACGATTCATGAAGTGTTACAACTCATTTAGAAGTATAAATTTTGTCCGAACACCACTAGTGACGCTAAAGTCGAAAATGAAAATTTCAAAATTTTCCTTTAATTTAAAATATGTAAGCTGAGGTCGAGATCTAAACTACAACATACTAAAATTTACTAAAACTTACCATTACTTACACTTCTTCGCGGCAACTTTGCATTTTGGAAGGTCATTATAGAAGAACACGAGTTACGGTAACTCCAGTTACCATAATGTGTCAGTAAATACCTCCCTGTAGCCTTTCCCTTTTGTTTATTCGGATTCTCATCAACTTTATAAGTTTCTTATTTACTTAATGTGCCAAACACACATTTTCGAGACGATATATCCGTCCTGTTAACTTCGTTAAGAAGTTATCAATCAGTAAAAGAAAACTTTTACAATAAACGGCACTTTCAACTCATATTTTATTCAATATGCATTCGTCCACGCGCACGATTTCTCCTTCATTTTTTTCTTCAATTACATGTCACTATATATAAATTAGCAATTGGCTTATCGTTACAAATTCATTTAATATTATTAAATATGACTAAGGAAAAAGAGGGATTTCTTTTGTGCTCTCACTGCATTTTCGACACTTCGAACTTGGTATTGACAATTTCCTCATCGGAGTCAAGAACGGGAAGTGCTGCATCAGCAATTGCCGCTGGGATATTCTCCTCCACCCACTTCAAGTCGTCCTCATCATTTGTTGCACTCCTCGATGCCCGTGGTGAAACACCATGAGTGCCTCGCATTTTCACACCATAAGCATCAGACACAAATTGCTCCTCCTCGTCTGGCGTGTCGAGAGAGCGACGGGAATAAATAGTTATACATGTGTTATACAAATTAATTGCAGGGAATCGCAATCGATTAGCATTTAGGATACCTAATGCAAACCCTAAATTTATGACGAATTTTAAAATTTCAACAAAAGCTAATTTTAACCAATAGTTCTGCAGATTTGTTGATCTGTTTTGTGAATTCAACAAAATTTTGACCAGAAAACTTGAATTCAATAAAAATTTTGTAAGACTAACAAAACTCATTCAACTCAACTCAAAAAGAAAAATTGATCCTTACCTTCATCCTCATCCTCGGGATTGTCGAGAAGTGGTGTGAATGCGTAGCGTTGATTGTTGTTTGTTGGCCTCCAGAGGATCATAATGACTAGAAGAAGTGATGAGAAGAGAATATGCCAGAAGGCATCGTCGATCCAGAGCTCCTTCCAGTCTGAGCACGAAGCCATTCTGTGAGACTTCAGTGAGTACAGCATAAAGATCACAGAAGCAATTACAGCGAAGATGAGGGTGTTGGTAAAGTGTCGATAGAGAGACAATTTAACCATATTTCTGTAACAGAAATCAATCTTAAAATTGGAACATTTTGGAAAAAAATCAGAAGTGGCTTGTTAAGAAATTTGGGAAATTTTGAAAAAAAAAGCGAGTGGCAATCCTAGATTGCAAACGTGGAATTCTTACAGATTATGCCAACTCGAATACAGTTAAAAGTAGATTGTGGGCAAAATTAGGAAGATTACTTATATTTTTCTTAACTAGAGCTGATAAGGAAAAGAATTCCATTAGAATTCTTCCTGTAAGAATTCCACGTTTGCAATCTAGGATTGCCACTCGCTTTAAATCCATACAAAGTTAAACGGAAATTTTCTATGAAATTGTAGCATTTTACGAGACCTTTCCAACGAGGACCCTCTGATCGAAATCGAGCCTATAGAACGGGAGATATGACCAAAATGGACCAAAAGTCCATTTTTAACTAAACCGGTATTTGTAGAGACTTGTGTAATATATCGTTGGAAAGCTCTCGCTCTAAGCTATAACATATTAAATTTTCAAGAAAATCTATAACAGATCTTCGGAGATATCTTAAAAAGAAAATTTCAAACTTTTCAAAATGGCGGACGGAGGGGTGGAGGAAGGTCGACTATAGCGCCATCTTGGAATTTACCCCCACTTATGTACCTATGCCGAAAACCGCAAGTCTCTATCTATAACGGTTCTTTCGCTATAACAATTCTCCGGCGGACGGACGGACGGCCGGCCGGAAAAATCAATTTTTGGCCACCCACTTTTTCGTGATCAGTGAGACCCAAAACACCTCCCACCCCAGTCTCAGACCGGTCTGACCACTTTGGTATTTTGTGACGAACGCAATAGTGGAATCTGTAAGAATTCCACTAAAAAAATCTTTACCCACTTGATCGGTTTGAGGCGAACACCCTTGAAAAGATAGATCGAAACTTATGACCTTGAAAATGTGGTCTAAAAGTGTTACATAAACTTTTTTAGTACTGGTCTAAAAGTGTTGGAAATTGAAAGACCTTTCAAATGAGTACCCACATGATGGGGTTGAACCCGGTTTAAGTTTAAACTGGCTGAAACCGGTTTAGGATTGTAAAAATTTCAAAGACCTTTCCATTGAAAGAAAGAAAAATAATTTCCTTAAAAAGAGAATTATAAACATCTGACCTTGAAAAACCGTTAGACGAAATGGTTCAAGGTCATTTGCATGTATAAACGAAAAGTGCGTCTAGTGATTCTACAAAACATATGAAAATGAAAAAATTTTTAGAGCCGTTTTCGAGATATTCCAAATAACATGGTTTTACAGGGGATAAGGGAGCTTTCTAGAAAAATGAAAGGCCTAGTCATGATCTCAGGGTCAACTTTAGGGAGGGGGGTCCCCTGAAGTCTCTATCTGCAACCGTTTGGCCTCCAGGCCGGTAACAGACGGAGAAACGGAGAAACATTTGAATTGTGATATTGCTAGTTTTGCGTCGGGGCAATAACATTGAAAAATTTAAAAAAAAAAATCTATAATGCGTTATTTAGAGCATCATTATGATCGCATCCAAAACCTTGCGGTCGTCAAAGGGTTAAAACAGCAATGCTATAAAACAAATCAATAAATAAGGTTCTACCGAGATTTGAACTCGGATCGCTGGATTCAAAGTCCAGAGTGCTAACCATTACACCATAGAACCTCTATAATGATGCTTTCAGCATCTTCTTCGTCAACTCTGTTATCGCCAATATCATCTCCTACAAATAACGAGAGGTTACTTATATCAGAAGTTCCAATTGACTGCAAATGCATTGAAAGCATTCTAAGTGGCTATCTCAGCTAAAGAGAGAGGGTATTGAGTGATTTATCGATGGATTATCACGCGTATATCCCTGTCAACGTGAAACGTTAATTAAGCGTGAACGATGATGCGTGAAAATGGCATGTTGCCATCGTGTCCACTATCAATTGATATGTTTTCCACGCTCAATTAGGCGGCACTCATGCATGAATTGCCATCATTTTGCAGAGAAGAGAGATGGTAAATGCTGATGAGGAGGAATATTAACCACGAAATTCCCATTTCATCCACCAAGACTGGTAGAACATGAGGCAATTTCATCACAAGACACCTTCGAGAAAATTCTCACATTAAATTCTATCGTGATTTGCACAATTTTTTTTTCATCTTGGAGTCACATAAACTTCCATAGGACAGAGTTGAGTTATTTTATAGATTGCGTGAATAGACTGAGAAATAAGGAAAGAGCTTTCAGAATAATTGAACAATTTCAATAGATTTTTGAAACTTTTAAGAATATTCACGATCTTTAAAATTTAATTTAAGTTCTTAGTTCAAAGTTCTCAAAAATTGCAGTAGAACTTCTGCAGCAATTCTGTAAAAATTGTAGAGCTTTTAGATAAGCTTTTCGAGCTTTAGCAATTTGTTTAGATCTTTCTGAAGATCGCTTTTGAATTTCTTAAATTTTCTATTTATCTATATAATTTCCACTCTGCAATTTTATAGTTGCTGCTTTAATGCATCTCCACAGAAGCAACAACAGTAAGTAGTAAGAAGAAGGAAAAAAGAATAACCTTTCGTCTAATTTGGGAAAAAGTCTTTGCCAATTTGGTGGAGTCGGTGGAGTTTATTCACAATGGATCGTTGGAAATGACAAAGGCCAAAACATGCAAAATTATAGAGTCAGAGACCTCCAGCGCCTTAATAAATAGAAATATGAGATTATTGTCCACCTAAATTACTTTTATGGCTGATCTCGCGATGGGAATGGTCATATGCGGAGAGAAAGAGTGGTTGAGGAGGAATTTTTTGGACATGATTCTATTCAATGCACATCCACGTCCATGAATTATTGAACAAGACGTGGAGGAAAAGTGTAAAAGAGAATGAGAAAGATGCGATGATTGCATCGGTTCGTTGCACACCAGATCAAAGAAGATCAAGTTCATGATGGTATTACTCTCGCCATCTCCATCGCAGCGGTATAACCGAACAATCGGTACTAGGTTTGCATTGCTCTTACGCAACATTGTGGAGTCTCTTCGGGGGCCAAGTTTATTCCAAGGTACACAATTGCATCTCTCTCCAGCCACAAACGAGCCACGAAGTCTCAGCATCTTCCGCGCGGATGGTGACTCTTGCAGGTCAACAATCAGTCGTCTTGTTTTTTCTGCGCCCTCCACCACCAGCTCCATCCGATGATGGCACAGTGCCGTGCTGTATAATTAAGGCGATCGCTGGCGTTTCAATGGAAAATTAATTTATCGCAAGTAAGAATTACTCATCATCAACATATTGAACCAATAAACTCAATTCCCACTTTATTCCCTGAGGATCTTTCCCCGTATTCACTCAAGATGCGTCTAAGATTCTAGATTCTACGTATAGAGTATATATGAGCTGCATAAGACGACAATCACAACAACTTCTATGTATAGAGAGAGATATAGTCGGTATTTCTTTAACGGGGCCAATAATATCGAAGTTTGGAGTACCGAATTATCGAACCTTAACTTCATAAGCGCGAAAGCTTATCGAATAAAGTTCGAGAATTTCTATGAACGCTCTACAAAATTTTCAGAATCTCAGCAATTTCTTCTGAACAATTAAATAAGCTGGGATTAGGGAATCCCAGCTAAAAATCGTCCAAGAATCTCCGTATTAATTTTTGAAGGCCTCGAACTTATTTCAAAGTCTCAATTTTTTCTGTTTTAGTTTGGTACGGCCGCAGACAATAATGTCCAGAGGGCCAAAAGTCTCAATTTGAATTGCTAAGCTCACAAACATACCCAAAAGCTCTAAAAATTCGCTAAATCGCTAAAAAAGCTTCACAAAATTCTTGACCTGGAATGCTTTAGGAAGGTCTGTCATTAGAGCTTCCATTAAGCTTTAAAGGACAATGCGCATTTCTGGACTCGGTTTCGCCACGAATGAGACCTATATCACTGAATAGGTATTGGTATAGGTAACAACTTTTGTTCTGGGACCAACACCGAAAAGTATGTAGGAAAAGAACTAGAGCATAAAATATTATATGCTTGTCTAATACTCCGTCTGCTATTGATCTGGAGGTCAAACGCTTGTAGATAGAGACTTCGGGTCTTCGGGGACCCCCCTTAAAGCCAACTCTGAGATCAGGACCAGGCCCTTTATTTTTCTAAAAAACCCCCCTATCCCCTATAAAAACATGTTTTTTGGTATATCTCGAAAACGGCTCTAACGATTTTTTTCATTTTCAAATATATTTTGTAGATTCACTAGACAAACTTTTCGTTCATACATGCCAATGACCTTGAACCATTCCATATAACGGTTCTTCAAGGTCAAATGTTTATAATTCTCTTTTCAAGGGTTTTCCTTGTCCTGAACCCATCATGTAGGTATTCATTTGAAAGGTCTTTGAATTTCCTACAATTCTAAACCGGTTAGAACCAGTTTTGAACCGGTTGGAATCGGTATTTTTTAAAAATTCGTAGTAACATATTTAATTGCTTTTAATTGTTACTTTTAAATGTTTAAATGTACCCGATCCATTGGAAATGAACCGGTAAGAGCTCAAAGCGACATAATCTGTATAATTTGAATACTTCATGCAGCAAAACAATCAACAGACCTTAATATCGCACTAACTTCTTCCTCCAGACACGTAACGTGTCGATCACTCCGCCAAGTCTAAACTTGGCACTCATTTTTAAAGAATTTTCGTATTTTTCTGTATGCAGATCATCGATTTAATTTTCATTTTATCACAAGAAATAGCTGTGATGCAAAATCTTAGCTCATAAAGTGGTTAGTTTGTATGAAGGCTACAAGATGGAGCAGTTATAGGTGAAATCTATGTATATGTGTTTCAAGCTTAGGTCATACAGTGACTCTATGCCGAATTTCATTTCGATTGGTTAAGCCATTTATTACAAGTAAGGTGTCAAAATTGTGAATTTCCAGAAGTTTGACTAATATTTCCCGAGGACTGACAGTCCTTTCAGGCCTGGCTATCAGTACCTACAAAATGGGCCTAGTCCCGTTCTTGGCGAAACCGAGTCCAGCTCCCATACATTTTTGCGCATTGTCCTTTAATTAAAATGTCTCTCTTTGTATTTAATTTTAACATCCAAAATTCAAAAAAAAGAACCATAAGAATCTTAGCTATACCTTTTCTTAGTGCTAGTATGAAACTGTATAAATTCTAGAATGTGCTGTGCCCCTCAACATTGTACTTTTACAATTTCACGTTATGTACATCGGATATTCCTTATTCTTCACTGGCGCACACATACAGTGGCTCATCTGCCGTATACGATCCCATGCACGTTATATAACTTTCTTTAAAAGCTCGCCCATCTTTGGATACCAATTCAGTTCTTGCAGAAGACTCGTCGGATCACATTGTATCTTTCCTCGGCGCGGTTTGTTTACGCAGTGGCAGACATTTTTTCTGGGCGTACAATTCCCAGGCACAGAAAGTCTTTAACAGTATATTGTGTAAGAATTGTAAAGAGAGAAGAGGAAGTGAGTCCCTCCGTGATCTTGGATATCGTGTCAAGAGAATAAATCATGGATAAATGCTATCGTGTCTTCGACTTTGTGAAAAATGCCACATACTAACTTGAGGAATTTTCATGCCAAGAAGACGCTGCGAGGTTGATGTTCCAGAAGAGTCTCTCAATACTAAGTGGTAGAATCAATAGAAGCAATTGAAAAATGATCCTGCCTCTCGATGGTGGATTGTGTTGAAATGCAAAAATTGTATGTCTGCTCGTAATCGATGGATTTGTTCTTGTGCGACCCTTCGTTGCGATCTTTTGCATATATAGTTCTACATTTCTGGGTGCCCCAAGTTGGAGTGCGAGAGAAAGAGAGAGAAGAGTTGGAATAAAGGTGAAGAACTCACAGTTTAATCAATGATTGTGCCTCGCGCATCGCGTTGTATTCAAAGCTGCGAAAGAATAAAAGTGTGTTCACCGTTACTTTAATGCTGTTTGTATTGATGTACAATCGGAAGAACCAGCAACTCAAATGATATTCATATCTTTGTGCGAATGTGATCGGTGATCTTTATCTTCAAGAGAAGTGATCATGTTTTACGTGTGATTTCTTTTTTTCTGGCGCGCACGTATTCCATCTTCAAATTTCTCCTCCAAAAAAAAAAGAGTGCAAATAAAAAGGAAGAGAATTTAATTAACCAAGAAAAAGTGGTTCAATCATTCCGACAATGTGCCTGTGCAACGAAAGCGATAAAAGGCAAAATTGGTGGCAAAAGAAGATGATGTCGAGAATGGCAAAAACACTGTCTTCACATTCATCGTTTCCTCTGCAGTTCTTCCTCATCTTAATTGCCTTCCACCTCGTCACACCCATACACGGCTACAAAGTTCTGAGTCGGGAATTATGTGAGTAGGAGAAAGAAAAAAAAATGAGCAAGTAATTGCCTCAAACTAATTCATTAAAAGCCAGCAAACTGATCAATGAACTCGCTAATTTACCCTCGCATAAATTGTTCATTCTTTCTGCAAAATATAATGGATGGTATTGTCGTGATTTTACAGTTATATCTCCTCAACTGATAATTCACCTGGAAGATTGTAAAACGTTCACCACGATCACGCGGCTCTTTTTTTTCTTCTTCGCTTTCTTGCTGAGAAATTTCTCAAGCGCGCGATTAGAGACCGCAGTGAATGCAGAAAAAGGACAAAAATCATCATCATTAATTGACTTAAATTTGCACACAAATTGCAAGAGTTGAGCCAAAGACCCGTTGCGCGTTTGAATTGTATGATCTTTCTTTTCCCGAAATAAAACCATCCAGATGACGTGAGAAGACCTCCCTCCCAGATAGAAATGTATCACGGTAATTGCTCTCTCTGGCACAAAAGTTGGGAGAAAGAATGAATGAAGATGCGGTATTACCTGGTAGAATACCTAACATCTATTTTCTCACATTCTTCGCGAGAATTAAACAATTTCAGAATAACCGTCGAGATTCTCAAACAATGGGGAATAAAAGCATCAAAACATGATTATTTTATGGACTGAATTCATTAATCACAGGATTTTTTTTACCCAGAAATTGGGTAAAACAAATTAGAAAACTATAGAATAGAAGCACAGAAGAAAAGATTAATAATACTCTTGAGAGATGGGATAATTTCAACAATTTTTTGTGAGAGCCATTCACACCTTAATTGAACAATCAAATTATTTTGGAAATAGAATTTTAAAGAAAGATTATTAAAAGAAATCACGAAAATTCGCAGGATTACTTCAGATTGAAAGTTTAACAAGTTATTTCTTTAATGGTATTTCATATTATGCGCACTTTTACCGGAAATTTGCAATTTCTATATAAAAAAAATTGCTAGAGGAAATTATAAAACAGTCTCTTCGTTTGTTATGAAGAACTTGAAGTATTAATTTATCTTCTGTATAATGTTGCACTGTTGTGTCTAATTTTATTGCTCATTCTAGTCAATTAAGTAACGCTAAGATTATTTACAGCAAATATTGGAATCGCAAAACCCAACTATTTAGTTATGGAAAACAATTTGTGGAATATCTTCTTCATTTTTATCCATTTTATTCCTGTTGTATGAATTCATAGAAAACTTTGTGCAATGTTAATGATAATTTATATAACATCCCTGTCTCATTCATTATTAATACAAATTGAATTTAAAGAACTTTTATGATCAAAATCAATTATCGCCAGTTGCGAAGAGGAATACTTGGATCGGTTTCTTACTGCAAACATAAGAAAAAAAGACGTTTATTTACACTCTTGGACAATTTTGCTGAGTGTTGAAGAATAACAAACGCTTGGCTGTACAAATAATAATGAAGACTCCTCAGACACTTTCTTCCATTTATCATACATGGTGTCTCACTAACTGTTTTGAAAGAATTCCTTCAGTTCCCTACTTAATCATATATTCTGATCAGGTACTCTTATCCCTGATAGAATAATCTTGAGCCGTGCTATTTATGTAAGTCACATGTCGTCCACGAAAAGGTCCGCCGAGGTGATGAGAAACGAGGGCCTAACAATAGAGGCTTCAATGTTTATAATAGGTGGGGAATCTTAAATATTTGGTTGTCTTATTTCAATTTCAACACCATTGCGGGAGCGATGAAAAAGAAATAATATAAGAGAGAAAGATATCGCGAGAAACTCGTTTCTCATTCTCCTAATGGGAATTTCATTGAGAATTCTTTTAATAACGCGCGCCAATTTGAGATATGCTCGGAGGCGTTAACACAGTCGAGATTTACCGCCGTGCTTGTGCTATTTACCTCCTATTTGTGTCATCTCTTTTGCCCCCCGTGGGCGATCCATTTGCTCACCTGATCACAATATGGCTTTATGCTTCCTCTCTTTTGGGTCATCTTTTCGCTATAACGGGCATTCTCATCTCTTCCAGTGCCCGGGTGCTATCACAATGGCACACGGTACGGGGAGGGCTCTATGGTGCCCACAATGGAGCCCTGTCTCAGCTGCAAATGCTCAAATCGTATCCTCACCTGCGCCCTCAAGGTCTGCCCAGAACAGCCCATTCCGCCACCCAGGGGATGCGTCCTCGTGCAGCCGAAGAAGAGCTGCTGTCCTCACATGTCCTGTCGCAGACTCAATAGCAAGCCCATGACGGAGAGCGACAGGAGAGTGATTAACTTCCTCAATGACTATGAGAGTGAGCAGAAGATTATCCTGGAGAAGTATGGAGATATCCCAGATGGGAATTCAAACTCCTTGAGGCGATCAGAGAGCACAGAAGATGAGAATGATAACAGTAAGTGGAAGCACTTTCTTCTATTTAAGAATACATTTGAAGATTAACATAAAGACCGCATAACAATTGCCTAATAAAGTACCACAATTTTGATCATTAATCTTGTGGCATGAAGATGATTGCGATAGTGAGAGTGATGTTGAGAGCAACATTACCTTTATTCATGCTGAACCAACTGTAAATTTGGGTGAAAGTAATATTATTATGCATAAAGTATAGAAAAAAGCATAAGTAATTATGTAGGTATGTAGTAAGCAATAAAAATGATTTCATCTAGAAAATTCTTGCTTAAAGGCCTTAAAGATAAAGGAGAGCCATCCCGAATCATCCTAAATTTTTATTTTTTTAATTTTCTGTCCCTCAGTTTGCATCCAGAATGGAACAATCTACATGCCTGGCTCCGCCATGACGTCCTCCGGCCTCTGCTCATATTGCTACTGTATTGGCGGGAAACAGAAATGCGTAAAGCCCAAATGCCTCCTCCCAGCCCTTGCGGATTGTACTCCTGTCTTCATTGAGTCCAATTGCTGTCCAGTTCGCTATGACTGCTCAGCAAGGAAGTCCCTGAAGAGTGACCTGCAGCACAGGAAGAAGATCACCAACAAACACTACATGAGGAATGTGACAATGATGGCTAGAGGGAGTGGATGCTTCATAAATGGGATTCTCTATACTGAGGGCCATCGATTGCCCAAAGATCCAGAGAATCCATGTGAAGTGTGCTATTGTATTCGCGGGAGGCGAAAATGCACTCCACAAAAGTGCACTCCAGAGATTCGGAATTGCATCCCGATGATCCCGAAGGGTCAATGTTGCCCATCGAGCTTCAATTGTGACGGCCAGGAGGAGAAGGGGAGGCAATTTGACTTGTTCTCCATTCTCTTTGGGGAAGATGAGGCGAATGCAACAGAAGTGGCTGGAGAGATGGCGATTGCGACTACAGAAGTGCCAGAAATTGGGGTCTCCACGAGCGAAAAGAGCTTCTTCGATGTGTTGAGGGAGGGACTGGACTTTGTGGATGCACATGAGCATAAAGTCGATGCAATACTCGGTGCGAATCAAACGAAGATCAAGACGAATAATACAAATGCTGTATTCGAGATGCTGGACATTCATCCGGAATCCGACACATACTATGAATATGAGGATGATGAGGAGGTGAGTGGGAAAAATGCCACTTCATCCAACATAACACATCCAAGGGAAACCACAACAGTTGCAGCAACAACCATTGATGATAAAAGTGAGATTAGCCGAGTGGTTTCGTCAACTGTTGGTGATTCAGATGAGAACAGAGAAACATCGACGATTAGCGTGGAATCCAGCACGATAGGTGATATTGAGTCTCCCACAAGTACTCTGGTATCTGATACCACTGAGATTGAGGTAGAAACCACAGAACCTGATCAAATCATCTCGACGACTATTAGTGTGGAAGATTCTCAAGTGCCTATCAATTCCACCACTAATGGACCTCCACAGGTCACCGAGGCCACTCAGAAAGACGATAGAATCACAGAAACATCCACAATGGTCACGGAATTGAGCACACAGACTGAATCTGAGAGATCTGAGACGACCACAGATTCAGAAAATACTTCCACCATTGAGATCGATAAGGCTGACTTGAAGAATGATGATGAATCTGTCCTACCGGAGAGTTCCTCTCCAGCGCCATCTTCCACCACAGAAAATATCCTTTCGGCCTTGTTTAATGGTTTGGCCAGTATTTTAGATAAGGATTCCAATAAGACAAAAATTCTTGTGGGAAATTCTACAGCTGAGAAAAATTCCTCAACAACACAACTCCCACCCTCCCTGACTCCGAAGCCTGATTCCCAACCAGTGATGATCGATTCTAATCCGTCAATTCTCGAGACGGATTACCATTATGACTATAGTGAACCCACATTGCCTCCTAGTCTTCCGAATCTCAAGATCATTCCCTTCCTGCCAGCGGATGCCGTCAAGAATAACAACAGGAAGAAGGTAGTACCTTCATATGAGTATTACTCTAAACACGATCCCACCCTTTATCCTCCCGTTGCTGTTGGTGAGAAGAGGATCGATTATGCACCTTCTTACACCCAAGAGAATTTTAATTACGATCCAACAGCTTATCCTTCCATCACTGAATCATTCGATGGACTTAACTATGATTACGCAGAAGGAGAGAAACACTCGATTCTGGGATATGGGAACTATGCAGGTGTCGTTCCAGTGTATAAGAACTCACCTTCCGGGGAATTCGAGGGGGAGGCTCCAGTCTTCAACTATGAGCAGATGAAGGGATTTTCTCCGCCAAAAGAAACCGAAGGTGAATTATTCGTTATATTTTTTCCCAAGAAATACCCTTTTTACATATTATTTTATTTTTTTATTATATTACAGGTGGTTTTGTTCCGAAGGAGCCAAGCAAGGACAATTTCTACTATGACTCCTTCCGCACAACGAATTTCGTGGTGGATTTCACAACGGAAATTCCTCCACCGAAGCCCAACAACATTCTGCCACCAGATCCATTTAAGAATGTTATTAGAACAGAAACACCACCAGATTTGCATTCTCTGATTGAGGACAAAGAGAAGCTGTTGCTCAATCGAGTCATTATCAATGGCACAGTTCAGAATGACTTTGACCGGGAAATTATCTCAATTACCACCGATGGTTCTGTAACGGATGATGATGGTGCGAGCACGGATGGGAAGAAAAATGTTACGGAAGAGAGTGATGAGAAAATACAGGAAAATGTTACAGAAGGAAGTGGAAGTGCTAAAACAACCACAACAGAAACGCCTGGAGGATTTTTTGATGGAATCTTTGGGTTTCTGTTCAAAGATGATCCACCTCATGAGGAGGATGTTGTCACAACACCGAAGAGTACTCCACATTTTAAACTTCCAGAAATCAATTATGAGTCAATGAAGGTGCCAGAATTCAAGAATCTCTCGAAAGAAGTGGAAATTCCAGCAATTCTGCGCAACAATACCACAAAAGTGGACGATAAGCCACCTAATGAGAATGTCACGGTAATCAGAGATATTCTCATTGATCTTCTCGAGAATGTTTCTGAGTACAATGAGACCGAGAAAGTCAGAACAACATCTCCATCAGCTCCAACAAAGACCCACAATCGTCTCAGTGTGCCCTACTTAACGCCGCCCATCTTCAATCCCATCCCATCGGACTTGGATGTTCCGGATCATCTGAACAGTCCAGATAGTTACCAAATCCTCCCGGAGGACTCCAGCATCTCCAACACGGAGTCCTACGTGGTGAATCCCGTGGATGAAGCGAAGCTGAAGCCCCACTCCGACGGAGAGACTCAAATCTTCACGAAGCCCATCATCAGCAGTGCTCAAGATCCTGCGGGAATCCTCAAGCTCGCCGGCTGCAACATCTACGGGCGGATGTATCGCGTCGGGAGGATCATATCGGAGCTGTCTGGGCCATGTCTGGAGTGCAAGTGCACGGAAGTGGGTGTCCACTGCACGCCGCTCGATTGTTAAGTTAAGACTCTTCTTCCAAATACTAACACTTGGTGGTTTCCTGGAAATTTGATCTAAATTCTCCGCGGCATCTCGTGAGTCTCACGTGAGGCGCTTTGGGCTTCTTATCGCCTTATCACAAGACTGACCTACATTTTGGGGGTCAAAACAGTTGATAACATTCTTCTGTGATTTAATGATGGACGAAATCACTGATTGCAAAATTTCCTGAATTATCTCAAAGAAAAGGGAGGTATTTGTGGAGCGCATTTTTATTTTTGATCAAGGTCTTTCCATATCAATGGGGATAAAAATGAGGTTTTCAGTACAAAAATTAAGTCCATTTTATTGTCAAGACAGTCCAAAGGATATCTATTTGATTTCGCATTAATGAAAATTTTGGAAAATCTTGCATCACTTTTCAGGCGGGCGATAGAAAATCCTCTTTTGGGATTAACCGTGAGAAAATGAATGAAATGACGTCTTTGATTTTGTAGACAGATAAGAGAAAATATCAAAACATTCCAAATCCTCAAGAGATAAACATGAATTATACAGATCAATTGTTCTATCGGCGAGAAAATCCTCCTGATGTCTCGTCTAGAAATTTACGATCAAATTTTTAAATGAACCACTCCTCATAAGCGGGGATCCCTTAATTCTCATAAGATTGAAGGAGATGAATAAAAAAAATTGGTATCGGAACTATACATAATAACTCTTTCTAACAGTACATAATTTTATTATACTTAAGCTGAAATGTTTTTTCCTCTCTAAAAAATAACTTAGAATTGTAATAAATCTGCTTTGACAGCAGCTAATAATAATATCTCTCACAGCGTTTTAATATGGTTGCGCTGTATCACAAAAGTCACACGCGACTCACATGCGACCACGTGAGGCTGCAGATGAAACTGGCCAGCAACCAGGTGAGATAAATGGCGCCGGCGGCGTATCTCAGTCGTCTGAAATTGCTTCCTCTCAGGGTGTCGGATCGGAAGAGAGCCGTGCCGAGGATGAGGCCCGTAATGGCACCCAGGAAGTGCGCGGAGATCCCTATTTTGGGCAAATCTCCATATGCGACGTGAATGAGGGTGTAGATGATATCGCTGGTGCAGAGGATGATCACGCAGATGATTCGGTAGAAGCGATAGGAGAGGCTCTTGAAGTTGATCACGGTGTGAGGGATGTGACTCATGAGGACACTGTAAATGCCCGCTGAAGCGCCAATCAGGAGGATGTTGGGCTCGAAGACGGACGTTCCAAGAGCACCAGCCACAGCTCCGCCAAAATACAACAGAAAGACTCTCCAATGGCCTTGCTCGTACTCCAAGGGAATTCCCAGGAAAATCTGGGAAAATTTGATAATTTACTTAGTCACTTGTGTTACTTATCAAGGTAAACTGACGCACAAGAGATAGATAGTGGTCTTTTCTTAGGCTTCTAACGCTCCTAAATAACAAACTGAATTATGAGAAATGTCGCAAATTACTCTAATTTTACTTATAATACAATCTCTGTCATTCGCAGACTTTATTTATAGATTGAAATATAATCTTAAACATCAATATGGGAAAAAAGTATCGCGTCACTAAACCAATTTATTGTGGTTTAATCTCTCAAACTATTAACTGATTTATTTCACTATATATGTATTCTTTGGGTAATTTATTCTTAAACATAACTGCGCGGGCTTGAGAAATTTGCAAACTCTCCAGAAAGAATCACGAAACGAAAGAAAGAAATCCGCTTTCGTATTGAGAAATATAAAAAAAATCACGTGGGAAGAAGAAAGTCAGTTTAGATATTTTATTAATAGCAAAATTAATCAATGGATGTATCACAGCTTGAAAGTTCAGTTCATCTTAAAATTTGGCAATATTTTTTTAGAACAGGTTATTTTATTTTCCGTGAAAGGAAACATTAGATATTTTATGCTGTTATTTTATCGCGTTCTTTTGCCTTTCACTCCATCTAAAATCATGTTCTATATAGGCCCTAAAATTCACATTGATGTTGCGTATTTTTAAATTGTTTACCCTAAGAGGCCTTCATTGAATCATAAACCCAATCCTCATCATTCCTTTGCAACCTTCTATATCATTAACTTCGCTTTGTTGATAATTCGGAACCGTCTTCCGCTGAAAATCAATTAAGATGCTAAGACATCGGCGTGAATGTTTACCTGAATCACCACATTAAGTGCCAGATGAACTGCATTCTGATGGAGTAGAGTGTAGGAGAAGAGTCTCCAGATCTCAACGATGCGCTGCGGTGAGAAGACTAGAAGTCGGAAGAATTCATCCTTGTCCAGGATGAACAGCCAAATCTGCGAGAGAGTTTGAGAAAATAAAACAAATCTGGCGCGTGAAGAGGTAATTATTGATTTTTTTTCTCTCAGTTAATGTTGCGGAAACACCTGCGATGTGTGAAGTTCTATTTATAACATCAGTTAAAATATTTTCGCACTCGGAGGGGTTGAAATTAATTTCATTGATGATGCGGTATGAAAAATATTTTTATTGTTCACAACTGGAAATTTTCCGATGGATGGAAATGAGAGAAATGAAAATGTCACGACATTTTAGATTATATAGATCAGTCTATTTCGCCGTATTATCTCAATTGGGGGGGCTATTTTTGGGGCGAGAGAGCGCGATACCGTGGAGAGATTCAGGTGATAATTACCTGGAGGACACTGGTCACAACCAAAATCCACGGGATGTATTGACGCATGTGCTGCCAGATTTGCGACGCAGTCAATGGTTCTGGATGGGCCTTCCCATTCACTTCGTCCTCCTCCTCGAAGATACTCACGAGATGACTACATGGAGCATCAGCGTGACTGTGAATGGGCGCCTCCGCTTTGCTATTTTTGGTCTCTTTATTGCTGAAGGTGCTGCTCATTAGAGTGGCCACCATACTCATTCGTTTCCCCAACTTTGGGCCATCTCCACCATCTGAGAAACTACTCTTCTTCACCTTCTTCACCTCCTCCTCCTCCTCGTGGTAATCTTCAGCTGGCATTGCTGGATAGAGACTGTAGTCCATTTTCTTCTCAGGCAGCAAATGCAGATCCTCAAGACTGTTCTTGTGCTCCTCAGATGGCAATTCTGGGATCTTTGCAATGGAGAATCTCCTTCCGGATGTTCCATCAATCTTCAGGCCTCGCACAGTCTCCGGTGTCCAAGAATCCGTTGATGGGGTGTGATTTAAAACAGCCGCTGCAGAGGCCCTCCTCCCCCGACGACCTTTGCGCGGGAAATTCTTCAGTGGAGGCAAATCAGACATTTTCCAAACTTGTCTCAACCAGATTTTTAAACACTTTTTTAAACACTTTTTTTCACCTTCTCAAAGTCTCTCTTTAATCACTTTTAATCACATAAAACACTCCACAAAACTCTGTGTGTGAATTTTTGCCATCCGCTGTCGCCGACGAATGAGACTCAACTGAAGTGTTATCTTGGAATCTCGTGGCTTTAGCTCCACAACTCACACCTTCGCACAATTTGCCTGCGATATCTACCGGACTCTATTGCTTAAGCTCATGGAAAATTGGCTAATTATTGTCGCTTAAATGAGTAAAACTGATTAAGATTAACGCATTCAAATGCATTAAACAATGCTCTCGATTGTTTAAATTTTGATTCATGATTTTTATGATTCACTAAGATTAAGAAGGCGTTATCAGAATAATTAAGAAAAGAATATTTGGGGATTAAAGAATAAAGATAATTTTTGTTTTTATATACCTAGTGAGAGTTTAGGATTAATTAGCTTAAATAAACATTGAGCACACGTGCTAGAATCTTGAAAGAGTTAATTTCTCTTCCCAAAAAACCGGGAAAATCCTAAATTGCCTGCTTCCTGGCGAACTCACAAATATACCAAGATTAGAACGTTAAAAGGTTTCGCAGTTTCATTGATCTACCCAAGAAAATCAAAGAAAAGTCCTGAAATATATATAAAATATTCGTTAAAAATTATTAAATGCTTAAACAGTTTCTTTTATCTGGGGCACTTGTAAAATACCTAATCAGAGTGGTATAAATTATCACCGATAATTTTGTCGACATCTAATTGTACTCTATTTATTGCTGTTATCAATGTTCCTCTTATCTTGTGTGAAATGTCTTGATATTGTCTATTTACAAAAGAGTGTTTCGCAGTTTTAATTCAAATGTGCAGAGGAGAAAACTCACGTGAACTTGGACAAATATTTATCATGAGGTCTTTAATTACTTAACAAACTTACCTTGATCTTTCAATCATAATTTTCATTTTTTTTTAGAATTAAGTAAAAAAGAAATGTTGATACTTTACATAAAAATTTATTCGTATAAAAGGACACTTACATAAATATATCCTGGGCATTTCTCTCGGACCTGTGCAAGGTAGTACAATGTTCATCGATCAACTTAAAGTAATATTTTCTTTTTTTTACGGATATGTGACCACTTTACAATTCAATAAAACCTTTGAGTCTCTTCTTTCGCACAAAATACAAGATGATGATCTATCTGGGGAGTTGCTCTCTAAAACAAATAAAATGATCTTCGCAATTACAAAATTGATCGATGAATATTTCATAACACATGGTCACACTGGTTCGAGAAAATTTCAAAAAAAAATATCATAAAATTAATTCTTAAAATGATATAAAGTTATGCCTTGTAATTTTTTTTCGCCTATTTATAAAGAACTGTCACTAATGCATAATGTAATTCTTAAAAATAATTTATATTTATTGATAATTGCTTCTTATCATTCTTTTTTTTTGCTCGCTAGTTTTCTTCTCATGAGTTGCATCTTTACTATCTCTCGCCTGTCTCTCTCTCACTTTTCATCTATAAATCTTTATTACAATAATAATGATATATAAAATGGAATATTTTTTTATGTAACCAAACCATTTATGGCAATGTTTCATCTCAATTGTCTTTAGATTTTCCACTATGACGATTTCTTTCATTTTTATCAAAAATTCGAATACGTTCTATATACGCTTCCTCACGTCCAGATGTTCAAGTGACTGAAAACGATCTCACTCTTCAAATTTATCGTTATGATTACGTTTTTAGAAAAGATCTCTTATTCTGTCTTAAATAAATTATACTCCTATTATGCTTGTTAGTCCTGACGTGCCGAAGGATCACTCGATGTTGTGTTAACCAGAGAACATTATCACTTTCAGTCAATCAAACAACTGGACACTGGCCATTCTCTAAAGATATCTATCATAACTAAAAAAAAAAATTTCTTCAATTCTATTGCGTCTCTAAGTTGTTACGTTATCGTGTAAAGTGTTGGTGTGTTAGTCTATTTTTATTGTTTTATTTAATTGGTAGGTTTTGAGGTCCCAATAATTATCGTTTTATTTACTGTTAAAACATTTATCAATAAGAATCTAGTTTGTGCGCATGTATTGCTTGTGCTCTTCAGCATCTCTTCTATCTATTCTATTTCTTTTCGAAAATTCAAAAAAAATACTCGTTTGCAATGATTTGCTGCTTCTCTAGTTTTACGTCAAAAAAAAATGTGACAAAACTTGCTGCAAGTTTGTGTTAATTTGTATCTGAGACAAATGGTCACGTTGCAGTTAATTTTTTAATTATTATGTCAAAAAAATCTAGATAAATCTAACGATTTACCAAAATTTTCAATCTCAAATCGTTTTCGAAAATTCTCATATTTTCCACATAAAGTCATTCAGTCGACAAGACATCGGCCATTTTCGCGTTATTTTTTAATTTAATAAAATTACAATAACTTTTTTTTCTCAAAATCAACGTTTTTTTTTTGATTAAATAAATGGGAGACTAGAAGTGAAATTGGGCGCAAAAAGTTGTCTCAATTTAATTGATTTTTCTGCTTAAATTGTTATTCTTTTCTTTCTTCTATATTCTGTTGAGTTCTAATACTTTCTCTTGGTTTCTCTTTTATTTTAGGGTCGACCTACATTCAAAATGTTGTTTATCCTATCAGTATCCAAAAGTTTGTGAAAAAGAAAAACTTTGATAGAAAATTTCTTTAGCGTCGACACTGGGTTATTCAACTTGAATGAATCTCGTTTTTTTTTTCTAGAAAAATGCAATATTATTAAGAGTACGTATCGTTGAATTCTTAAATTATTTACTCATTTTTTTCTTCTTTTAAATTAATTAATTATTAATAAAAGTTTGGCACCCTTCGTGATATTAGAAAGAATTTGTTTCTTCAGCATTTTTATCCATGATGATTCAATCTCTGGTTAAGAAACCATGTTAGTTCGTTCACTGGTCGTTTCTGGAAGTTCATCTCTTTCTCGAGGCTGCCACCGCAATCATTTGTCGAAGAAGAGGTTCTGGTGAACATTTCTTAGGATCACATTTCATTTGTCCATCGCCGCCACATCTACAAAAAGTACATTGAAACATGTAAAAAAAATCGGTAGTAAGCTTGGAGACACCTAACTAGGAGACACAAAGGATATTCGAACTTACATGCAACTCATACATGGTCCACTCGATTGACGTACAATCTCGCCCACTTTGTAGGCTTTGCCATCAATCTGGCACCCTTGGAGGGTAGCATGGCCCTTGTAGGCGTGATGCAGGAAGTGCGGTGGAAGTGTTGTTGTTGTTGTCGTCGTGCTGGTCGTCACATTCATCACAGTGGCCATCGACACGGGGCACTCATAGCGCGGACAGCAGAAACCGTGGATAGGTTCCTCGTGACAACCAGTAATTGGTGGCGGGCAGGACTGTTGCAAGCAGATAATGTCACTTCGGAAGCAGAAGCAGAAATCGCATGGATCATCTCTGGGGATCTGCTGAGCGGACACATAGAGTTTTCCGCCGTACCGACAGGTGCCGGGTCCGAATGACGATGCATCCTCCTCGTCTCCGTAGTCTTCTTCTTGATACGACGGACCCGGATAGTGTCCTGCAGGAACCTGTCCGTATCCTGTGTCGTAGTGCGGTGCACTCGTTGAGTACTGACTGAGATCAGGGGTCATTGTTTGGACTGTGGCGGGTTTCTCGTCACCTGGCACATGAGGCTCCTCCTCGATGATTTCCTCCTCTTCCTCAGGTTCAAAGGAGATTGGCACTTGACTCTGATCATCATCAGGATGCAGAGGTTTCTGTGACTCTTCCTCTTCCTCCTCCTTTATCCTATCATCGAGATCAACCTCACTTGGAGGCACAGTCGTCCTGTCGCTAGGTTCCGTAACACTCGCTTCAGTCTTATGCTCCTCCTCTTCCTCCTCTGCATGAGGTGGTTTCAGACTTGTGACTTCCTGAACACTTTCTGGCTCTTCAGGTTTCTCTTCTGTATGTTCCTCTTCAGCAGGTCGCTCCTCCTCTTCGGGTTTGCCTTCAACTGGAGCCATTGTCGCCTCCTTTTCGCTTTCAGCGGGTGTTGACGCTTCTAGTTCGGTTTCCTTCTCACTAGCCTTTGTTGGTTTAGCTTCCTCTGGAATTTCTGTTGCTCTCTCAGTCACAGGTTTCTCAGTAGCTTCACCCTCCTTCTCACCCTCTAATGGTGGCTCTGATGGCCTCTCCTCTTCCTCTTCACTTGGCTTAGTTGGTTCAAAATCGTGTTCAACAATCTGAGGTTCAGGAGTCTCAGCCTCTGGCTTAGCTTCCTCTTCCTTCTCTTCACCAGGTGTACTAGTTTCACCTTCCTTCTCTGCCTCAACTGGACTTGGAGTAGCTTCTTTCTCGCCTTCTTCAGTTGGTTTAACCGAAGCTTCTTCCTCTTCTTCTTCACTTGGCTCTTTAGGTATGATTTCAGCTCCAGGCGTTGGTTTCTCCTCCTCTTCATCTGATGGTCTCGTTGGTTCGGCTTCCTTAAGTGGCTCCTCTGTAGCAGGAGTCAATTCCTCGGGTGCTTTCGTAACTTCAGCAGCGCCTTCTGTAACCTCCTGCTCCTTTTCAGTCATTTGTTCAACACCTTCAGTAGCAGGTTCTTCTTCCTTCTCAGGTGCCTCTTCTGTTGGTTTCGGCTCAGTAGGTTGTTCATCTTCTTTCTCACCTTCAGCTTCGGCAGTGGGTCGAACCTCGGTAACAGCCTCTCCCTCCATCTCATCCGCAGGTTTCATTGGAGCTTCGGTAGCAAGATCGCCTTCGGCAGCTTCTTCGGGTTTGCTTGGAGTAACTTCTTCAGCACTTGATGTTGAAGCTTCACTTTCTTTTTCTGTAGGCGTTGGCAATTCCTCACTTGGCATCTCTTCTTCTTCTTTGCTTGGCGGTCTTGGTGTCTCCTCCTTTTCTTCTTCTTCGCTCGCAGTTGTGTGATCAACAGCTTCAAGACCAGCAGTGGTGCCTGTTTCTTTATCTTCCAGTGGTTTCTCTGTGGGATGAGCTTCCGTGGTAGGAGCATGTTCATCCTCACTAACTGGAGTAGCTTCTTCCACCTTCTCTTCCTCCTCAGTGGCAGGTTCCTCCTCCTTGGACGGTTCC
Organism: Phlebotomus perniciosus; assembly: GCA_918844115.2. NCBI lineage: Eukaryota > Metazoa > Arthropoda > Insecta > Diptera > Psychodidae > Phlebotomus > Phlebotomus perniciosus. The sequence continues at coordinate 42,569 of CAKKOB020000232.1, read as the reverse complement.
GTTGGGAATGCTTCAGAAGGAAGTACTGGTTTCTTTTCAATTGGCTCAGTGGCTTCCTCTTCCTTTTCTGTGGTTTCACCAGCTGGAGTAGGTTTATGTTCTGGCTCTTCCTCCTCCTCTTCGGATGGCTGCTCGGGTTTACCCATTTCTTCAGGGCTAGGCGTTTCACCCTCTTCACTTGGCCTGGTTGCTTCTTCCTCAGCAGCTGTTGTTGGCTTCTCCTCCAAAATACTAGGTTTCGTTGCTTCCTCTCCTTCTTCCTTTTCTTCCTCGGCTTCTGTTGGTGATGGTGTGCCCAATTCGCTAGGTTTGGTGGGTTCAGCGGATTCAGGTTCTGTATGTTCCTCAGGTTCAAGTTCTGTTGGCCTCTCGGGCTCAACTGGCAGTGACTCTGGTTTTTTAGTAGTAGGTGCGAATTCATCCTCATGTGAAATAGGCTCACCAGTTGTGAGAAGTTCTTCTTCTTCTTCAGGTTTCTCAGAAGGTTCAGTAGGTTGAGCATCTTCCGCAGGTTTTTCAGAAGCTTCTTCAGTTTCAGGAGTTGGCTTAGCTTCCTCTTCATCAGGTTTCTCTGATGGCTCTGCAGATTCAGTAGGTTTAGCTTCTTCTTCCTCTTCTGGTTTCTCAGAGGCCTCTTCTTCTTCAGGTTTAAGTTTACCAGGCTCCTCTTCCGCTTCTTGCTCCTTTTCTGGCTCTTCCGTTGCTCCTGGCTTATCCGTTAATTCTTCCTCGCTTGGTTTTGGTGTCGAAGCTGCAGCTACTAAAGTTACCTCTTCCTCTGGAGAAGGCTTGGTTGGTGAAACACCTTCTTCTCCTTCGCTAGGTTTCAGTTCTTCATGTGCTGTTGTTGGTTCTTCTTCAGGCTTCAGCGGTTGTTCTTCTTCAGGAGTAATTTTATCTGTTACTGATGGTGCACCAGTTTCCTCCTCCTCTTCAGCTGGTTGTTCAGGCTCCGGTGTCTTCGGAGGCTCAAGTTCAGATGCAGGAGTAGAAACTTCTTCTTCGGGTGCCTTAGTTGCTAATTCACTTGGTGTGGTTGGTTTGAGAGCTTCAGGTGTTTCTTCCTCTTCTTCCTCTGGATACTCAACCTTAACGCCAGGACGCTCAGTGGGTTCCTCATCACCAGGGCGGCTTGTTGTCAGTTCTGATGGCCTTGGCGTGTGTTCCTCTTCAGTTTCTTTTTCTGGCTTTTCCTTTTCAACTTCTTCTGTGGGAGTTGCTTCGGGCATTGCTTCAGGCTTAGGCTCCTCAGGCTCCTTCTCTTCTTCCTCTTCTTCTTCAGATGCTGGCATCATGGCTGGTTTAGTCGGTTCTTCCTCAGGCAGTTCTTCCTTCTCCGTTACACTGGGCTCGGGCTTGGCAGTTTCTGCTGGAGTTGGTGCTGGTGTTGGTTGTTCTTTCTCTGTCACCTGCTCAGCAACTTCCAGTTTGTCAGTAGCATAGATCACTTCATCTTCTGGCAAGTGAGGCTTGGCAGTTTCCTCTTCTTCAGCAGATGGCTTAGTAGGCATTAGACTTTCAATCTCAGGGGCGCCGGTTTCTTTCTCAACAGGCTCTTCCACATCAGGTTTCTTGGTAATCTCACCCTCAATCTCAGTATGAATTGTTGGAACAGGGGGAAGAGATTCTGTCTTATCTTCGTCCTTCTCATGTGGTGTGCTGGCCGGAACACCCTCAGGAGCCTTTTCTTCTTCAGGAGTCTCCACTGTAGTTCCTTCATCCTCACCACCACGCACATCTAGATCCACGGATCCAGGCTTCTCTTCTTCTTCTTCTGGGAACAGAACACCCACATCCTCTTCGGGAATCTTTTCGGTTGGAGCTGCGGTTGTCGCTTCCCCTTCTTTCTCTGTTGGCTTGCTGACCTCTTCGCCTTCAGGCATTTCTGGGGTTTCCTTCTCAGCTTCTTCAGTTGAAGCTGGCATTTCTGGCGCCTTCTCTGTGGGCTTGCTTACCTCTTCGCCTTCGGGCGTTTCTGGGGTCTCCTTCTCAGCCTCTTCAGTTGGAGAAGGTTCTTCTGGCATTTCAATTTCTTCAGGTCGTGTCGTTTTGTCCTCCAGTGATGGTTCAGGTGTCTCTTTAGGCAATTCAGTAGCGGCTGGTGTAACGATTTCTACTCGTTCAGTGACATCACTTGGAGTAGCTTCCTTCTCAGCTTCGGTGTGATCCTCTTCCTCAGCCTTCTCTGGCATTTCCTCTGGGCCCTCTGTAGCTTTCTCTTCCGCCTCAGTCACAGCACTTGGCACTTCAGTGGGTAGTCTCTCTTTCTCAGTTACCTCTTCACCTGCCTCAGTTGCTGCCTCTGGTCGAGATGTTTCTTCTCCTGGTTTGGCTTCCTCTTCCTCTTCAGGCTTCATCTCTTCTTCTTCAGGCTTCTCTTCTGCCTTTTCTGTGTAATCTTCAGGTCGCAGTGTTGAGATATGCACAATTTCAGGCTGCTCTTCTTCTTCAACACCAGGTTTCTCAGGAAGTTCTGGTTCCCTTTCAGTTGCTGGAGCTCCTGTTTCGGCCTCACCCTCCTCCTCTTCTGGCTTTCCAGGAATGTGACTAGGAGTGCTTTGTGCGACTTCAGGTTCAATCTCTTGCGGTTTGGGAGTAGATAATTCAGGATACTCATCGGTGTAGGTGGCAAGAATCTCAGGGCTAATTAAAATTTCGTCTTCGCCATCATCAGGAGCTGATCTTGTGGTGGCTTCAACTTCTTCTTCTTCTTCACCCTCAGGCTTCTCTTCTTCAGATGGTTCCTTTTCTTCAGATGGCTTTTCAGATTCTTCCTTCTCAACAGGTTTCATTGTGATCTCAGTGACATCGGCTTCTTCCCTTGCTGTTGTGACTTCTGGTTTTTCCTCTGGCTTGAATTCCTCAATAATGGCTGGAACCTCATCGGGACTGATTTCCTCAACAATAGCGGGAACCTCAGAAGCCTCCTCAGCACGCTCAGTTGTTGTAGGAGCTCTTGTATGTTCCTCCTCAGATGACTCCTCAGATGATGACTCAAAGTCTTGAGGGCATTTGTAGTTAGGACAACACTCATCGAAGTTCCTGTAGAATGGTTGGCACTCGGCATAGTTTTCTGGGGGTGGTGGACATTTAACAGTCTCACAATGGACAACACTATTAACACAGGTGCAATAAATTTGGCACTTGTTGACGGCAGGAATAATTTCATTGTTGGGATAACTAATACCATCCACCAGACAGTTCCCTTCGCCGGGAATTGATGGAGGCAACAGTTCGGCTGTTGGTGTTGGAGTGGCCAAGCTCTCTTCAGTGGTCTCTTCGTCGGTGTCCTTCTCCTCAGTCTCCTTGATTGATGGTGAGGTAGCAGTGCTGAGTTCCTCTTCTTGCATCTCAGGTGCGGCAGTGGTGGCAAGAGGCTCCTCTGGTTTCTTCTCGGGTTCCTCTGGTGTCTCAGGTGTTTCAGGTTCCACCTTTTCTGGCTCCTCAGTTGCAGCCTTCTCGGGAGCTTCAGTGTCTGGTGCCTCTGATTCCTCAGGTCCTGGAGTCTTAGGTTCCTCTGTGTGTTCTTCTTCAGGTTGGCCAATCGGTGCTTCCTCCGGCTGTTCCGTGGGAACGACTTCAGCTTCCTCAGGTTTGGATGTCTTGGGGCCTTCAGTATGCTCCTCAGAGGGTTCCTCGGGCTCCTCCAATTCTCCAGATCCCTCAGGGTGTGGCTTCTCTTCCTCCTCTTCCTCATCTTCAGGTAAGAATGTTGCTCCAGGTTTCTCCTCAAGATCCTTGTGTTCCGTGGTTGATGGCATTTCTTCAACCTTCTCAGTTGGTTTATGCTCCTCTTCAGGTGCTTCTGTGGCCTTTTCAGTAGCCTCTTCAGGCTGTTTCTCCTCAGGACTGGCAATTGTAGTCATTTCCTCAAGAGTGTGGGAGTCAGAATCGATTGTGTACTCAGTTGCTTGTTCATGTTCAACTGGTTCTGGGAGTTTGATAACATCCGGAGATTCTGTAACGATTTCCCTTTCTGGAAGTTCCAGGTCATCATGGCCAGGGGTGGTTGATGATGGTTCCTTCTCTTCAAGAGGCTGCTCATGGGTGACTTCTTCTGCAGGAGCATGAGCAGTTGTTGGCCTCTCAGCCTCCTCCTCGGATGATGTGACCTCTTCAGATGTCTCCTCCTCACCGCTCGCCTCATGATCTGGAGCTGGAGTCTCAGGATGAATTGGCTTTTGTCCCTCCTCCTCGGATGGTGCCGACTCAGTAGATTCACTGGATGACTCACCAGACGCCTCCTCATCGTGTTCCACTGGCTTGGCTGGTGGCAAATAGTGCTCAGCTGGTGGATGATGTGTCGATGTGAATTGATCAGGTTCAACAGTGTTGTCATCTTCAGTCTCTATCTCACCGGACTTTGTGTCAATAGCACCAGATTTTTCTGTCGTTGGAATACCCTCTTCAGCTATTGTTGCCAAATCATCAGGCATTGCTGGTGTAAATCCAACCTCTTCTGGTGATTCAGTTGCCTTCAACGGTTCTTCAGTGATCACCTCTTTGTCCTTATCCTCCTCTTCTTTGTGACCCTCTTCTGGTTTTTCTGACGACTCACTCTCCGTAATTATTGTTGTCGGTTTCAGTTTCTCAGTGGTGGAGATTGTCTCTTTAACTGTTGCTGGACCCTCCTCATCTTTGTCAATATGAGACTGCAAATCTTCATCCATTATGTGTTGCTGCAAATCTTCCTCTTGGTCACCCTCCTCCTCTTTGATTGCTTCTGTCGTGGCATCATGAGTCAGCATGGTTGTCACTGTCTCAGTGTGACCCTCTTCGCTTTCGGGCCTCTCCTCCGGCACAATTTCATTAAACTTATCATCCACTTTGTCAGTGTGCGCCTCTTCCTCTGTCGCCTCCGTCGTCACTGGCTCTTTCTCCTCCGGCATGGGTGTCATATGCCCTGGAGCTTCCACTTCAGGCCGGGTTTCATCTTCATCAATTCGGGTGTCGAGTCCCGTTGCCAGAGTTGTGGCCTCTTCTTTGCGCGTCACACTCTCTGGTGCTCCTGTTGTGGGCTCCTCGCAGTCATAGACATCTGGACAGCATTGACCGTCTCGTGGCGGACGAGCTGTACAGTTCTTGCCCTCATTCTCCAGCGGTGTTCCACATTCTTGCACAGCACACACGATATCACCTCGCATGCAGTAACAGTGCTCACATGGCTGATCAGTGAAAATGAGAGCTCCATCAGCAAACACCTCACCATCGTGAACACAGTCCGCTTCGACTCCGGCTGGAGTGGTTGTGGTAAGCATGAATCCTGGCGTTGGACGTTCAGTCGTTGTTGTCTTATCTTCCAACATTAGAGTATCATCTTCAGCTTCGTGATCTGCGGGGGAGGGGAAGTCAATTAGGATTTTTAATTTTTTTTTAGGACTTTTAAAGTAAATCTTACCGCATTCATAACGAACGGGACAGCAAACTCCTTTGTTGTAGATGGGTCGACAACCCTCAACGTGCAATGTGCACTCTTGCATAACACACGCAGTCATATTGCGAATGCAATAGCAAAGTTCGCACGGTTTGCGAGGATTCGATGGCACTTGAGCACCTTCTGGGTAGAATCTATTATCAATAGAACAGCCATAGCGATCCAGGCCTCCCAACTCTGTCGACGGGCTCGACGTGGAGTGATCAAGGAGCTCCACAGGAACTGCAAGAGAAAGACAATGAATGGACATTTCTCATTTGTATTTCTCAGGGTGAGAAATTTAGAATTTTTACCTTCGGGACAAGTAATAACAGGACAGCACTGATCTTCGCGTTTCTCCACCACGCAATCCTGACCAATGGGCTTCGTGAATGGGCATACACGCAAATAACACATCAGCATTCGATTGTGGCAAGTACAGTTGAGGCATGGCTCGTTCGTCATTATCCTATCACCCTCCGAGTAATGATTGTAATTGTAGTAGCATCCAGATTCTGCATATAAATTATTTTATGCGAATAAATTAATTTTAATGTATAAAATCAATAGAATAAAATGACCTTTCTGTGAACAAGATCGTCACATCTTATTTGGGATTCCTAGTTCCCATTACTTCTGGGGAATTGTGGCAAGAATTGGGACAATGACAAAGTTATATGTGGTACCAGAGAAAACTATAGGATGGATAATATAGAAAAAGGCAGCCAATGTTCATAAATCGCTGTGCAAAGTGATTTTCATGATGCACATTATTCATCTTAGCACCGATTTCCGGGAATTTATTGCTATGGCGAGTTGCACGATTTTCTTCGGCATATTGGGAGAGTTTGAAGGCAGCAAAAGTAGCCGAAAGATTCTTTCTCATCATTTGAGAAAATGTTTAAGCATAAATGGTAAAAGAATTGGGTACAGTTTGCAATGGGGAATTTCTCAAGTGAAATTGCTCATCCGCGGGTTACAAGAAGAAGAAGAAAAAGGCTTCTTGACATGGTGCGGAGGCGAAGAGAAGAAGTCTCAAAGAGTGGAGAGAGAACTTCTTTCACACAGAATAGTATTCTTGAAACAATTCAGCATTAATTCATCCACAATGAAGACTGTTGCATGCTTCTAATGACACTCAATTATGTTGAAGCTGAAAACGATGTGAATGCTTTCTTTTATAAGGCAATCTCTCTCTCTCCATGTCTTCATAATGTTTAGATACAAATTGCCCACGGAAAATCAGTTCCATTTCGTTGAGGGTCTCTAATATAAAATCTCTATCTAAAGTGTGAATGATGATTTTATTGCCCCATTTGAGACACTTTATTTCTCTCTGGTTTTTTGGCGCAACACTTGACTGATCAAAGAGGATCACCACAGATTAATTAGAGGATGATTACATCAGCCCCCGGATACACATGTGGCTTGGGCTGTGTCTGGACAACAGTCACACAAGCGCCACACTTATTTCCGCAATCAACAGAGATGAGTAAGTTGCGATGGTAATTATATAATTTTCGGTTTTGTATCCACGTTTTTTGGCCACCACCAACCTGAAGGTTGAAGCATTCTTTTTATCATTCCGCAATCAGACAGATGAATTCTTCATCTACTATGTATCGTTCTTGTTGAGAGATTTAATGGGTGGTGGGACCACCGTTTCAGAAAATTACAGATATTGTAAATGAAGAAATAAAGGCATTTAATGGCTTATGAAAACGCCTGATCGTTTTAAGGGTAGAAAAACTGATAAGTTTATTAACAAAAAAGTATATTTTGTTATTTGTTTTAACTACTATTTATTGCAAGATTTTATTTTTAAATATTTGCTTGCAATTTTATAGTGAACATCTTGAGATTCTCTGCTCTCATAAGAGCTCCAAGCATTTTCATTTGGTTTTTGTTGTCAGAATTTCACAGGCAAGAAACAAGAATGGTTTCACGAGTGGAATAACTAAAGACGAAAATGTGAAAAAAGGGAGAATCTTAGCAATTTGGCGGTAAATAGTTTTAATTAATTTATAAAGTAATTTATTCCTCATCGCCCATTATCTGGTATGGTCGCCTCGGAGACGCGAAAGAATAATTAAAGGTGTATTGTTATAAAAGGGAAAACCGTTAATAATTTCTGTACTTTCATATGATGAGGTAAACAAACACACCTTATGCCACAATGCAACAATAGGAATCCCTCAAGATTCTTTTTCCCATCCACTAACACCCTGCACCAATGGGGCTTGCATTCTTTTGCTATTCTGCCGCGGCGCGGGAGGAACATCCAGCAAAAAAAAAGAAGAAGTCATGGTATTCTCTTACTCATCCCAAAGACTCGATGTAATCATGTTCACAGTGATCATATTGGAGTTAGTAATAAGAATAGATAATTTCCTTTCATCTCATACTCACCACTATACGTCTCTAGTTCCGTGTTCTCGTGCACGGGAGCTGAAAAAGACAGAGAAGAGAAATTAACAGAGCAATTAGTGTCATCGTTCAAATTCAATTTTAATACGATTCTCTCGTTATAAGATGGACTGAGAATTTTTTGGGTATGTGATATCACTGGGAATGGCATCACAATACCAAATAAACTGGCCTCGCCGATGGAAGGCATGATGACCATCGGCGAAAAATGGTAATTTAAAAGCATTTCTCTAAAAGAGTTCCCATCCACAAAATGGTTCGCTTAATTCATTTTCTGTGTCATTGCTTATGCTAGAAATTTTTTATTATATAGGAATAGCACATTTCCCAGAAGAAAGCACCACTATTTTTAGCGTCTCTCCTCCTAAACAGAGATATATAGTCAATCAGAATGAACAATGGGGAAGATGAGCCAATCAACAAGTGTTGAGCTTTGAGGAAGACTTTGCTGTCTGATTAAAATGAGAATGATTAATTAATCTCACCGAGAGATTATCAATCAATCGCTCATCCTCAATAGGAGAACTTCAACGGGTTTTTGTCGTAAGTATCAACCTGTTTCTTTAAGCTAAACTCACAACAATAATAATCGACAATTGATGTTGTGAGTCATTGAATGGTTTTTCATGAGTTGCAATTTTTTTCCAGTAACATCTATAGCTGATTTGGAACATGTGAACCTAGAGCTAAAAGGAGTTCGTAATGATGTGTCTAATTAAATTGACTGGCTTCTCGTATACTGAAATACCTTACAAAACGATTCTAACCACAAGATGTTGATTAAAAACGAATAAATTAGGATCAATGATCCGTGGGTGACATATGGCATTTCTTCCATTTCTCCAATCACTCATGCAATTTCTCATCAATCAGGCATTAAGTGGGTAAAAAGTAAAGTGATTGAGAGTCTAGACACGAAGGTATAGGTTACTCTTCATTCTCTGTTAATCATGAGGGCCTGAGATTTAATGGTTCTTGCTCGCAAATGGAAATGCGCACCAATGCGTGGTGTTTTGCATCTAACCAGCTGCCTGATGAATTGAAACTGTGACCTCTTCTAATTTATCACGTATGCAAATTGACAGTTGCAAGCCCACAGAGAGGGTCTCCGCAACCCATGAGAGAAATACAATTGTGACCATGGAGGCGAAAATCTATATTCAATCAAGCCAGATAAATCTATCGGATTGCTATGAGATTAGCAATAAAGCAAACAAGAATGTGTCTTGATGGCTTCCCTCTTTTCCTGGATTATATGGCATTTTCTCTCCTAAAGCAAAACCGAATGGTACACAATTTTTCAATCGTACGCGCTCTTTTCTTCCACATCATCATTGGGACCATTGGGACGCACTTTGCCCGTGACAATGGTGTGTGACCTCCACAATAGAGGCCACAGTTGATGACGGGCAAAGAAAGGGCGCCTCGTTGGCAAAGAGAGAAAAAATTAATATTCCTCCGCCTGAATGAATGGCAACTGAATGAAAGAGAATATAGTTTAATTGAAGTCACATCTGCTGCCAAAATATTTGGCAATATTGAGTGAGAAAAAGGCGAGAATTGCTCAAGGGGAAAGGCAATCGATGTGTGTCTGGTATATATTGAGAGGAGCCCCGAAATGACTTTAATAAAAGTGTCGCTTGTCACATACCATTTAATACACTCTCTATATACATATAGTGAATCCCACCTGCTAAACACCACGTTTCACGGTAGCAACATTTGAATTTTCCATTTTGATTAGGATCTCCAGCGAGACGTGCCGGTATTTTTACAAGAGCAATTATATGCGAATAAGTGCTATAAAGTTATTATTAGGACTAACAAATTGCTGACGGTGTCTAGTGGACACACCTTTATACGATATAATATATTCCGTTTGCCGACTGATCGTAAAATGATTCTCCCATGTCCATTCATAAATAAAAATCAATGTCAATTTCACGATTATTTCACGGAGTTGTATGGCAAATCGGTGTGAATGAGTGATTTACGCTGATTGAGGCATCCCAGGATCTCAAGGATATCCTTCTGAAATTTATATTTTTTCTTGCATCTTCTCAGTAATGAATCAATGCCGAGGATTCAGACTAATTTTTACGCTTCATTGACTGAAAAGGTGTGCAAGGACTTAACCGACATATTCTTTATTTCTTCTACATAGCCGCTCTTGACTACATTACACCATGATTTTAAGCGTGACACTTTTGCACTAGTTAAGTGTCAAATAATGGATATTTATTGCCATTTTATCCCATTTCTGTGTCGGATATGTTAATAAGATGTGCCGAGGTAATTCCTCTTGCTGATCGCCTCGAGCCTTCTTTTTTCTGGAAGCAATATAATGACAATATGTTGAGGTGGGAGCTGAGAAAAATTTAGTGGCTGAGCACTATAAATCTAATAGGGGAGGATGGGGGTAGTTTCATCAAACATTTAATCTAATATAATAATAAGAAAATAATAATATTTCTAAGAGATGACAAACTATCCAGAACTGCCCCATTTCACTGTCCGAATCTGCTCCATAAAAGACGCTTTAATAAATCTCGCTAAGCTCTAAACTCTTGTAATTTTTATGCAAGCCACAAAATTTTAGATCGGCGCACACGCAACTATTATGTATAAGAGGAAGATGTTCATTTCTCAGAGGCATATAGAGAAAATTATCTCCAATAAACCTATTAATAAAAGTTCTCGCATAAGTAATCAATGCACGGGCAATTTGTCGTTCTCTTTACTGCTCTATAAATGATCATAATGGTAAAAATAAAATTTATTCGTATAACTGTTGCTGTCGCGGGTTTTTTGTCCACAGTGTGTGTGTGTGTCTAAATTGCGCAATAAATATATTAAAAAGCAATTTTTAATCGTTCTTTTTTTCGGTATACGTGCCAAGAGTGCCAATGGCACCTTTGACACTGACTTTGAAAATAAAGTTGTATCACTTGATCATTGCCGAGGGAATATATTGTATAAGAGCAGCAACACAAGCGTGGGAATTATATGAAGTTGATATTGCGAGAACAATATTGAGCATAAGAGCATATATGGGGATGGCTTATGCTGGTGGAGAGCGAAAGAGAGAATATAATAGTGATTTTGCAGAAAAATGAACCTGTTTCGATCGGATTTCGTGTTGTGTGTATGGTGGAATTTTTTTTTTCGTATTCCTCATCTTCGCGAAGAGATGCGGGATCTCATGCAAGTTGAGTGACCCCCTATTTGTCTTTTCTTTTCTATACCTCCAACACACAGACACACGCTTTTCCCAGATCAAGTTGAGCTTCTTGCCCTTTTCTATTTGCACTTCCTCACGAGACATGGCAAATTGCATAATCTTCATATTAATACAGCCGCGCCGAGAATACGAACACAGGGAGCTTCAATAAATAATTAAATTTTATTATTTTCCATGCGCATTTCAATTTGTGCAGTTTTCCATCTCCATCCGCCCGCCTCAGCATTGATCTTCAATTGTGATTCCGCGGTGGATCTCATGCCCAGAAGCCACCGCGAGCTCCTCAGCAATGAGACTCCATGATAATGACAATGACAATGATGTCGTAAAACTGACGTTGAGTACGATGACGGAAAAATGGTAATTACACTCCTGGTTGAATTATGACAAAGTAGTAACAATAATATGGCATGAGATTGAACATTTTTCAACATAGATAAACTTGGCAAAATGACTTTGGCCACTTGCCTTCTTGGTGATCAAAATCAACTCCAAAATTGGAACGTTACGCATTGTTTGCGGAAAAGTCGTACAAGTCAATAGGATCTCTCTCATGGAATGGAAAAGGTAAAAGCTGAATATTCTATATTATGAGTAGATTGTTCTGTTCTATAGGGGCTGCTAAGTGAACGAAATCTTAGGATCTGCTCTTTAAAAAGAAGAAAAAAGTGTTCTTTTTTTCAAAGATATATTTCTCTGCGTTACCAAATTGATCCATTTTTTAAAATTATCTAATTGAAAAAGCCCTGAAAAATTATATTTGAACAACAACTGATTCAAACGTGGGCTGCAATTCATGCAATTTTTGAACCTCAACAACAGCTCTTTCTCTGGAGAAAAGAAAACTGATTCATGTCAACTTCTTGTAAGTAAGCTTGTAAGTCTGTGGCATAACAAAGATTTTAAAAAATAAACACTATGTCATAACATCATTTGAAAAACAACTTGAATGCGATTGAATGACTTGTACATGTTCGCAGACGTGTAATTCCAGTGAAAAGAAAAGAGAAAAAAAACTTTCAATGAACATAACTGGACTGATGTCTATTAACATTTTAAGTGTAATTGCCCCCATGAAGGTGTTGGGATGTTCTTAAGAACTTATCCACCCCTTTTTCTTGAGCTCCTCAGCGATGGTATGTCCTGCGCCAAGTGCCTTTCAGATGGGCACGTATTGTGAACATGAGGCCATGGTGATGGCATGGCAATGGTGCAAATTCAATGAATAAAATTATATGTATACGGCATTCTGTGGCCGAGGAGTGAGCCAAACAGTGAAGCAATTACCATCTGTCGTCTTTTGGATTTGTTAACTAAATCTCAAGTCACGACCGCGAAAAGGGAGCCTGCGAGCACTTGGAAGCCCCAATGCAACTTGTGAGGAATCGCGCGCGATTGAATTTCGCTTTCGTGACTTCAAATACAAATTGTTCCACCCAACAAACACCCAGCTATTGCTATAATAAGAGTGAGAGCACTCACAGGGAGATATGAGGGAAAATTTTTATGTGTTTATATAATGCACTTTATGAATGTTTTATACTTATGTATTAGCTGCAAGAAAATGGCAAACATGGGGCAACATATCCATAGTCATGTATTGAGATTTCAAATAGCACCAGACATTAATTCCCATAAATTGCACGCATTTTTTCCACCTTCCTCTTCTGTGACTCTCACACTCGCAAAAATGATTTTCTTTTGCATGTTTGGAAGATAATGCCATAGAATTGAAATGAGAGAGAGAGAGGCAGCATAATTTCATGTGCGCGATTTTCATCGTATGTGACTCGCCATGAACTTGGAAAGGCCACAACATATTCTTGGGCGCGCGATGCTGGACAGTGAATGTTGGGCTATTCTTTTGGGGCGATCAGAGAAGAAAAAAAAGGTGAGAGGAGAAAACAGCTTAAAGTGGAAGAGGAAGATTTTGGGCACTTTTTGTGCGCCTCGTGCGCGAAAATGATCCGACAATTGAGCAAAATTACATAATTATTGCGGTGTTTTGGGTGTCAAAAACCCCATTTTTGCCCGAAACAACGAACTTTTAATCACGCTTCGTTCGTCTCACATTCCAGAGGATCGCATTTAGCTCTTTGGCGGACTTGTGGCGGTTTTTTTTTTCATACCCTCTAATGCGACACTTTGATTGGGAAAAAATGACTTGTTTTGGAACAACTTCCGGGCCACATTTAGAAATTTTTGTGAGCTTCTCTACTGAAAATTCCATTCTCTTAAAAATTCTCATGCGCTTTCCCCATTAAAAAGACACAACTTTTGATGACCTTTTAAGTGTAGCCAATGAATTTAGCAATTTGATTTCTCATCTCACGGGACATCTCCCGTGAGATAAGCCGATTAAAAGGGGACAAATTTATGCAAATGCAATTTGGTGATTTAGATAAGATTGATAGGCCATATAGCGGGGCAATTTCGTGGGGTCACGAAGACACTTGTTGAACATTCTCACCTGCACGCAATCGCCGTGCAGTTCCCGGCCGTCTCTTTCTTGGTTCTCTTCTCGCCCCGACCAACAAACTCTTGAGGAATTGCTTTAATCCAAAAATGCTAATTGGAGCCATCGAAGCGATTGGCCGAATCACCAGCGTACCGAGAGCATTGCCCTCTATCGCGGAGAATAAATTGATTTTTTGGACATAAACTTCAATCCGATGAAATTTGATTATTATGTATACGGAGAAACGGAACCTTCTCTCTATGCTTCCAACCTTGCGTCTCATTCTTGTGCGTCTGCCCCCCCCCCCAGTCCTCTAAAGGCCCATAGAGATATGGCTTTTTGCCCAACCGGTGGGCCACCATCCATCCCAGTAATTTCTTCATCATTTCCCATCGACGTGCGCGCGAAGAAATTTTTACGCAGAGTGAAAAGGCAAAAACCTATAAAAATTTCTCCCGCGGGAACTCCCTGGGGAATGGCTATTCGGGCGCATCAGTAAAAACTTTTCATTTCACTTCTGCAGCACTTGAGTGCTCGAGCCATCGCCAGGTATATAATTTTTAATCGCCTCTCCGTGATTTAATTGCATGTTATGGGGATATATTCACAAAGTGCATTTTTTCCATCTGCAACATGCGTGTGTTGGATCGTAAATATTGGGTTCCGAAAAGGCATTCACCATGAGAGTCACAAGAGAAGGAGGGGAATGGAAAAGAAATGTTGATGTGACGTTAAATGAAGAACCTGCTGGAATCCATTGAGTTTCTTCATGCATAATTGTTCTAAGTGTGTTTCACTTCTTGTTCCGAGTGAACAAACACAAGAAATAAGGCGGAGTACAGATTAACGGTGAATAAATTTAGGATAACTTTTTTTTCTCCTAACTCTGGACACATATCTCCTCTCACCCAATCTAAATGGACAAGAAAATGTGCTTAGGTCATTTTCAGGCCATACTCCAACTCTGGATCAATCGGTTTCACGTGTTGCGATGAAATTCTTCAGCGCGTGACATATTTAGCGGACTCACCTGATAAACATACTCCCACAAGTGTGAACATCACTAGGAGGGTGGTCAATTCGAGCCCCAGGGGGCTCGAATAGGGTCTCCTCATCGTTGACGTCTCTCGCCTAAAAAAGAAGAAAAAGCAATGGTTAATCTCTGACAAAAATATAATGCTAAAATTCTTCTTTTAAAGCATCTCATTGACCTCATTTAGGTCCACCAAGTAACTTGATGAGTTATTTGTTTGCTCCTAATCTGTAGGTGTTTGGGATTTCCATCAATTCGTATCTTAACAGAAGACTAAATTTTGTCTTTGCCCTACGGCTTCATTTCAACTATTCTGAAAAGTCTTTTCCTCTTGAATAGATTCCATTATAACTGAAATGATCGCTTGATCCTTCTCTCTCTGGCAAAAAATGCCCCTAAAAGCTTCACTCAACACCGCTTAGCTGAATTTGGAGTTCATGAGAGCTTTTTTAGCAGTTGCAAACGAAAGATTTCAATCAGCAGACGACGAACCCGATCGAGCGGCACCGACAGTCATGTTGGTAGCACAGAAAAAAACCCATCTCACGAGTCCATTCATGGGAGATACAACGAGGAAAAATATCAATGATCCACTTCTGAGGTGTCACAAGTGGCTATCAAGTGATTTGATTTGTTAATTATGCATATTTCAAATCACTTAATTGCCGTCATGAGTGTGTGTTAGAATTTCGTTTGACCCAAATCCAAAGCCACCAACTAGCCATTGAACTTGGCGCGATTGCGAGGAGGAGAATTTCAATTTTCAACGGCCTTGCAGCGGTCTCATGACACCCGAGAGACAGCCTCAAAGAAATTGATGAGATAAACGGGCATTTACAGTTTTATCAAAATGAGAGGGACGGGTCTAAAAATAGCCAAGGCGCCTACATTGAAATAATTGCTTTACAGTTTTGAATATTCACCATTTTATCGGTATTTGATCTACTTCTCTTCCACGATCAACTCTTGGTATGTGGCAATCACGAGGGTCTCCCACAAGAATAGGCCCAGAGAAAGGTGTGATGTCTATATATTTTGGGCGCCATCAAGTTAATCAATTGCATAGGAATTTACGCCGATTCAGAATAAAATATTTGAATTCATTAGGTAGTATAGAGGTGTTTCCCAAGAGTCACTGATATTGTAATTCATTGAAAACAGTCTATCTTGAGACATTCATTCGGTGAATAATGCAGAAAAATTATTGATAGCGGGGAATTTGAGGAAATCTAATCTGACCACGAGATCATTGGGTTTTCCCACCTTCGAGAGAGTGCAGAGAGAGGAGAGTGGGTGTTGAGGGAATCGGGCAATTGCATCTCAAGATCTTCTCCCTCCTGTATTCCCCCACACACAGCGTGTCATCGGTGCGTGGTTGAGGAGTTGGTGATGCTGGAGAAAGAGCACCATAAGAACAGATCAATGCGTGATAACGGGAAAGACATCAACGGGGGAATGCGTGTTTACCAGAGTGTTGATGAGGCTCTCAGTCATAATTACATGGTCACACCATGCAGTTAGTGATGATTATAGTGATAATAATCCACTAAAAATATTTTGAGTAAATTTGGACTTAATCTCAATGGCGTGATAAATGGTCTCTGTTGGTAGGAAGGTGAGATAAAAAGCGACACCATGGAGGGCAGGCCAAAAAATGAACGTGGGCATCAGGTGAAGAGTTAGGACTCTCGGTGGGCAATTAATTATGGCATTCTGACTATCTCTCAGTACCGGAGAGTGAGGGAGACAGATGGGGAGATGGTCAAAAAATTGGGAATCCAACTCCACGCGGAGACGCATTTGGTCGCGAGAGCATAAGGAAAAAGCGCGCGTATTTTATGTGTTCTCGCGCAGCCTTCAAACAGATGCGATTTAATCAGCTATTCCTCCTCATCTCTCACTTATATATACCTAAGTCATGTCGTGGTAGAACCTCCATACAGAATATGGATAAACATGGAACTTGATTTTATAACTGTTGTTTAAGAGTTCAAGTCATATTTTTAGACAGGGAAAAATCAATATCTCTGAATCTTAAACTGGCTCTCTCATTGCAGCATCTGGTGAGCATCCAGAATGTCCAGAAAAAGAGTCCGAACAGTGTGCAGGTCGCCGTGAGAGGAATTTCAATTATTTATCGGTAGGATTGCGAGTCCAAGGGGAACATCAATATCTTCCCGACCCAACCAACAATTGTGGGATATAAACTGTTGGGTGTTGCTCTTCCACTCACAGATTATACTCCTTTCTTTTCTCAAACATAAATCATCTGGCCATTTCAAGGGAGTTATGAGCCGCGCCAACAGTTCCATATCGGTTTCACAGGCCACATCCAATATCGAAACGCTTGATTTGCGCGGGAATCCCTTTCAATTGCATCTCTTGGCTGCACTTAATGTAGTCATGAATTTTTCCACGAAATCTTCTCACTGGGGAAAATTTATGGGAAGTCAATTTCAAACCTCGAAACGAGGGACGACGACAAGCCATGGGGAAGTACCTCTCTCTTGCTGATCTTTTCACATGATGACTAATTGCAAAGCTAGATCATTTTTGCAATTTATGACCAAAAGATATATTTTTTTTTCTAAAGACAAATGTTTTTTATTAAATCTCGTGTAATAGCTTTTTGTAAAGAACAAGATCGTCTTTGCTAAAGAAAAATCACTCAAGAATTTAATTGAAAATGACATAAGTTCGATTATCCCAACCAAATAAGGGCATTAAAAAATCAAGATTGGGTCTTCTGAGGAATATCTTTGACTTTCCATCTATTCCATCTGATGATCCCATAAGTTTGCATAAAGTATTTTATGACATGTGATATGATATCTCACAATTGCTATATAGTCAAGCGAATTGCTGTCTAAATAAGTCCACATAGAACCGTTCTTGGACCCCTCGCAGCACCATGACATCGGGTTTTACAGTAAATGAGTGAAAGAATTCACATTTGCTATGGATGGGAACTTCATTCATTGCGCGTATATTGAGCTGTTTATGTCCAATTCTGTGAGAGACCCAGAGATCCATATTCGGTGGAAGAATCTCGCGACTAGATCATTTTGCGCATCCGATCATGCAATCTCATGTATGAGGTTGTCCTCTCTAGAGTTGCACGAGATTGACCCAATTCTGTGACACAGCCAGCATTTATTAATAAATCATGAAACAATTTGCTAAACGATCATCTTCTCTCTGTGCACTCCACTTGCCATCTCCGTCCAAGGAGACGATCAATTGAGTTGTACGAGAGGAAGTATTCAACGCAGAACATGTCTTTTTAATTTCTAACAATTTACTTTGCTGCCTCTTCTCTCATGCCTGGATCTCGCCTGGGTATCTCTTATTGGAGCATCCCAAGAGAACTGCACGAGAGCGACTTGTGGTGGAGATGGCAGCGGGAGTGGATGATGAAAAAGGAGATGCTCAAGTGAGTGTCTTGAAAATGAATGACCGTTTGTTAATTACAGTTGCGTGCGATTCCCAGAAATTCTCATCTTTGTCAGAGATTTGCAAGTCTCTCTGCCTGTCTCTCATGGGGCTGGGTCGCTCACCATCAAATGGTTCTCTTGTGTGTCATCGGGAATTTCATGTCCCCATGGCATAGGAGAATGTTATTAAAATAATTGTGTGCAGATGAAGCAAAAATAAGAATAAGAGAGCCACGAAGAGTTAATGTTCCGCATAAAAGCGCGTAAAGGGTAATTGCCGAAAATGGGTTTCGCTGCGCGACATCCAGAAGTCACTTCTTAGAAAGAAAAGTTATATCCCCGGCAATGGGTAAAAAAAAAACACCAGCCATGTCGTGCTCTGATGCGAAAAAGGGGTTATTAACGTCTGACTCTTGAATCACGAGGTCAATCGGAGGGCTGTGAATTGAATGCCGTGTTTGTCTTCCGTCTGCCCATGGGGATTTTTTTGTGTGAAGAAGCATCTCTTGGATTTAAAATCAATTTGGACTTCTTAGGAAGAAGAACCTGCAGAGTGGCGCCGCGGAGGGAGGGAAGAAAAAGCGCGCGGTTTATTCCATTGAGCAAATGCAATTTCTTCTCTCTTCACCAAAATCAACAGAGATAGTTTTCCTCTGATGGCCACCACCATTGACACAAGACATGGAATGTTTAACTTTCTGCGAGAGGAGTTCATTTGCGCCATTAATATTTACCAATGAAAAAGACTATGTGGTCAACTATTTATGGCGGAAAAGGTGTCTCGTGACGCTGGTGGATGGCTTGGGAAATAAGAAGAAAGCTCAATGAACCCAACACCGACACCCAGAAGGAGGCATATTTTTACCCGAGTGATGTTTTGCTGCTGTTACACGATTATTATTATTCTTGTGAGCCAGTATTTAATTATTCCTCTATGCTTATGCACAGGAACTGAGACATCCCAAAGGGGTGGATGACTGCTAAAGGAGATATCTGGCACATCCAAAGAATATTTATTTGTTCTGCGTCATATAAGAATTTATCTACAGTAAATTTATATACCTAATTCAGAACTTTACAGTTGGACATAATATTATTCGTCAATTACTTATTTATTCATGAACTCATACTTATCAGTGGAATAATGAAAATTTAATTCAAAATAGACAGAATATTCGCATTTCGAGCAGAATCATGAATTATTCCGCGACCAGTTCTGAAAATTGCGATTATATATCGCCACATCGAGAATGGGAATTTAAAATGCCAGACACTGTCAATTTGTGATTTATACGCCCCACAGACTCTTGCACATGACCATTTAGTGGATGCATCAGGATTGATGGTGAATGAAGCCGTCTCGTGAATATAGGTTCCATCGCTGTGAAAAGCAGAAGAGGTAGCTATAAATTATATGCGCGGAATGATGGTCAATCATACAGTGTAATATCTCCTCCTCACCAGACTGTTTGAAATAGATCCTCAATCGTCTTTCTTTGTCTCAAAACATGGTGTATGTACCATGGAGAGTAATTGCCATTTTACGATTTTGACCTCAAACTTAGCCCATGAGAAGTTCAATGTTGATTGTTCCAATTCAGCGCGAGATCTCTCGCACCTCCATTGGAAGTTAAAGTGGATTGAGTGGACAGGCGCGAGAGTAAGGAAAAAAAAATTCCAACTCTAATGAAGCGCAACCAGAGCCATAGAGAAATAATTATTAATTAGCAGTTTAATGTTAATTGTTCGCTATTGAAATTATCCACTGTTTACGGATCTTCTTGCCTCAGTGCATATACCTGTTTTTTCTGTCTTATCATTATCCGCGATTACAAGGCGATTAATGGCGCAATGGAGAGCGTTCTGACTCTTTTCAAGCTTTTCAGATGTGTCTTAATAGACTTTTTTGCCATCCCAACTGCGAGAGGTCACGAGATGTTGAACACACAAATTGTGGGAAATTCACCGAAAAATAAAAAAACAGCTCTTGAGAATTTTTCTGTAATCTATCCATGGCCGGAAGATGTATCTTCATTCACCAGAGATTAGACTCCCATCACCCACGAAAAATGCCCCATTCACACCGCATCTTAGTCCACACAGAGTGGATTCATCTGACATGAACCACTTCCTCTGGGACTGAATTTTCAGTCATGATCTGCTAATCTTTCCACTCACTGAGCAAAACCACCGAATTCCCGCTACACGACTTTTCTTATGCTCTACACTCCTCGGAACATGGTCAAGAATTTGCTGGTATATATAAGTGAAGGCAATTGAAATTTGGGTGGCAGTGTTAATTAATTTGAAATGATATTTCTAGCACGTCTATAGTTCATTCTAATTAAATTTGCATATTAAAGGTGGTGGTTTAATTGGTCAGCAAAGTCAAATAGTCAATAACGCTTCTTGCTATGAAAGCAAGAGGTCAAGCTTCCTGGTCGATTTGTAAGGAAATTTCATTGGTACTCGTTACTGGCATCTCGTCAAAATGAAATGGTCTGGCGGTAGTAAAATATCCCCATGCGAAATGCACTAAATTCTAAGTCCGTTACTCACAAGTGCGTCAGCGTAGTAATTATTTAAATATGCATTTTAAACTATGGTTTTACCTGAGCAAAAGACCACTGCTGTTGTGCGCGCCAGAATGAAATGGGCCAGCAAGTGGATGAAATTGCTCCTCTACCCGGTACATAAAATTACCATTTTCTGTATCAAAAACACCCAATATTCTTCCCATAGGGAAATATTGATGAGGCGAGCAAGAGAGCATGTGCAGCCTCCCAGTAAAATGGGTTGAAGAGGAAAAGGTCTGCGAGAGAAAGAGCACAACTAAACAATGCAATAACAAATTTGTCTTTGAATTTGTTGCTATACAATGTTTCAAATTCTCTTTATGCCCATTTGGCGAGATGAGCAACACAAAAACACTGTTTTGTGAGAGAGGAAGATGGAGATGGTGGGCAAAAGAAAAAGTGAGCTACATTCCATACAAACCACACAGTTTAGATTTTTGCTCTTCTATTCACCATGAGATGCTGTGGATCTCTATGGAACCCGGCTGACACACCCACCCCAGTGACCACTCAAGTGACACACTGGGTGCTGCGCTTCATGACAAGTGTGTAGTTAATGGTTCTCTCCACATTTGCTACAAATACAATATTTTCCCCAACATTGTAACCTAATGACTCACAATTTCTGTTATTTCCTCTTTGAAGTGAAAATTTGCATAAAATATGCATAATTTGTGCACTTTTCATGCAAAATTGCAAACATTGAAATATTTGAAATCAAACACAATATTTCCCATTCAATACAGTCAATAAAGTAATTTGAACCATCACTGACATGTAACCATTAATTCATTTGATATATTAGGAATTAGCGCTTCGTCACTGTGTCAGCCGGGTCGGTGGCTTCTCAACTACAATAGCACTTGGGTTGCCGTTTTTGGGAAAGCAGCAGAAGGAGAAAGAATCACGAAGGTGCGATGCTAGATGAGTTATTTTGGCAAAAACCAGTCTTCACGCAGCACTATAAATGAATTTTAAAATAAATTGGCAGAATGTATTCCACGAGGCAATCCCATCACATTAAATTCTTCTCTCACTCTATACCACTTTCGTCACCCAGATTGGTTTGTGCGCCTTTTAAGCTAAAGCTATGTAGATAGATGTTCTCTCTCCCAATATATAATGTGCAGAAAAAAAATGCGCGGTTTTGTGAGATGGTGAAGATTCTCTTCTGAGTGAGAAATTTGTTTCATTGGATGCAAGACAGCAGAAAATGGGTATTTTCTCTTCGTCGGATGACCTCTTTGCTTCTTCACAATTCTATCAAAATCCCTACAGGCCATTGAGCCGCTGCGGACTCTCCAGGAAGTATAAATTTAAATATTCGTGCAGCAATTATCACCTTCTGTGATCTATTCAAGTGAAACTCAGCGGTGTGTGAGTTATCGCTGAGCGGTGCCAATTTCTCGAGAACAACCAGCAACATTCGTACATCCCAATAGATTTCAACTATTATATGGTCTCGCGGAGAGAGAGACCTTCTTTCGCGCTGCCCTTCGCGCCTTTTCGCCCCCCCCCCCCCAACTCTCCCGCTCCCCCGCGGTTTCCATTCTTCCCAGGCTATTTTTTCTAAGGCACCACGGGGCAAGAAAAAAAGGGCACGGAGAGCCAAGTGCGTTGCACTCTCCTTGTTTAACGTACACATTTTAATTATATATGGTGTGGAGAGGAGAGCCTTTGGTGCTTCTTTTTGGTCACCACCATCTGCGAGAACTGTCGTGTTATTGTTTGTGTGGTGTGGCACTGGCGAGATATGAGGAGCACTCTCATAAAATCGGACGAGGAAATTACAAAATGAGGTGGCAAGATTATCGCTGGCAGTGATGATCTATTCTAGATCACAGTAATTGCTTCTGAGGAATGCTATTCCGCAAATTGTTGCGGGATGTGCTGATGAGGAGTTACATGTAAAAAAAGCACTGTGATTCTGTGTCATGGGGTAATGCCACGCATTTCCAGCACCATTCAATCATCACTATACAGAACTGCCATTGCGAATCATCTCAATTTTCTGGCAATAGAATTAAAACATCATCAGAGAATCACGCCGGGAATTCATTCGCCCTAGAGGTGTTGTTTTAAAAGTATTTTGTATGGAATTACACACGTTTTTCCACGGCGATCCGTTAAAAATGAACTTTTAAATTCAAGTAGGGGAAAGGTGGTGAAGTTTACACATGCTTCATTGGAATGATTATACTTTTTTCATATTCTTATTATCACTTTGAACGATAAAACTTAACATTCGTGGAGGAAATAAAATTTAATCCAATTCTAAATCACAGATAATCATTCTACGTTAATTTGCCCTCCTTTCCCCTATCTATAATTACAGCTCTTGATACACTTATTACCATTTGAAATGGAGAATTTTCTACACCACAAAATTTATTGCTGCGTTCTTTCTAAATGTTATTCAGTGTTAAAATCACCACTAATGAACGAAACAGTTACAAGATTTAGAAATAAATACCATTCTGAATTATTTACAGTAATTAATTGAATACACATTCCACTTGTAAATAATTTGTAGTTCAATTAATGTAAAGTAATACAACACCACTGTGAGTGACGATTGAAGTGCGTGTCTCAATTATAATTCAATTAGTTTTATATCGTTATTTTTGTTCTTTCACACCAAGAACCACCGCTCGATGCGATTCTTCTCACCATGCAGCAAATACTTGATGAATAAGACTTTATCATGCAGATATATCGAATGGAGTTGCCTGGAGATGAGTTTTCGTGGTAAAACTATAGGCATGGGATGAGATTGCCAGAAGGCCCATCATCAAGGTATATATCGAATAGGGCAATTGAAGGAAAATGGATGGATATATGTTGAAGATAAAAACGACGTATAGATCTTGTAACATTTGACATGAAAAATTTCCATCGGCTCTGCAATTCTTGCCAAGTGCAATGTCCTCAAACTGCCACCTGGGACAGTGGAGATTCGCAGTGCTGAGGCAATGGTGATTCGCGAAATGGGAAATCTCGACACGCGAATGCGAGAGCGTCAAGTGAAGATGATTTTAGACGTCATCGGCAAGTCTCTGTTGCCTTCTGGGTATAATACCCACCAAGTAAAATCTCACTCTCACATCTTAAGCATTTCATTCATCTCCATCTTCCCTCATTCTGTCTCCCGACATCTCCTGCCTGTCTTACCCAAGTATCATTTAAGAAAGAAAAAATATTCATTTTCATCTTACATATATGGTTTGCATTGTTATTAATAACTTTTAGTTCTCTTTTTAATCCAACACTTTTGATGATCTTGCATCAGAGCAATCTCAATTGAGGAGGATGATGACTTTAGATTAATTTCGCAAGTTTATTTCACACGTGAATGCAAATTAATTTAAGGAAGTCCCCCTGTGCGATCAAGGGGCCTTTACTCACGGAAATTTTGAACATTTTGTTACAACTGAAATTCTTACAACTTATTTACGTAAAGATCTCTAAATTTATCCACGTCTATTCAATAATGATCAGAACCTTGAGGAGATATAATCAATGATCTTAGGGCAGTGTTAATAAGCCTTTCAAAACCATCTTCAGAGACACATGCAGCATCCGTGATTTAAAATCGTGTCAAGAACTTATCATAAGCGAATGCTGCTTGTCTGGACAGTTGAATTGCTTGGCTGAATAAATCGGAATACAAATAGCCACGTAATTTTAACCCATATTTGCCATCACAGCTATTATTGTACACATATGTATTATGTCAGTGGTTATTGTTTGAATAAACATGCAGTTCAAGTATGGTTCACGCGATAGAATTTGTGATTCAACGAGGGGGTTACACTCAAAATTAAATGTTCAATGACTGTCCATATAATTTCTGCGTCTTCCTCATTTTGCAACAAATTAAACGAAAAATTAAATCGGGGCTCCATAACTCATTGTAACTGCTTTTGGGCGATTCATAAATACATACTATATATATATATATTAGTGGTAAGTATATTTTTAAGAGTTCATCGTACGGTGATAACTCTCTATGTGATTTAAGAGTTCACAAGAGATTTCTTTTGAGCGTGAGACGTGATGTCATCGTGGCAGTGAAATTAGTGTATCAAGATGTGAAATATTATGCAATAAATTAAGTTAAGTTGTCCTCCTCAGCCCATTCCCCATGATGATGCTCTCCGCGTTAAATGTGTGCCTCAGTGATGCGCGAACTTGGCGAATGACAGTGACTTTGAAAGTTGCGCGAGATTGTACGTAAGTCACGACCACACACATTTCCATCATCCAAACAAGACTTTCACTCACGAAATCGATGCCATAACTTTCTTACTTAATAATCCCACTCTCGCGCCACTCCAGCTGCAATATAGCGTGAAGAGTTGCTCCACTCCGACATGAGATATTTTCCGAATATCATGTACAATGGGTTATACATGCCTCCACTCATTTGGGACGAAAACAGTGTGGGTGGACGCGCGAACGCAATTTGTGTATGAGAAGGTCAATCGTTTAATCACTAAATTGTACAATCGCTCTAAAGAATTTCTATGCTTGGGATAGAGTGAAAATTTTTCACTTAGTCCAAACGGGCAGAAACAAATAATTATATTGTGCCTCCATCATTGTCCATTATTCACATTTTTCTACTATTTATCTTTGCATTTTTAACTTCTTGCTCAGCCACTCAACTCGCACCTATAAAATCCATCTTTCTTGGGGAGAGAGGATGTTATATCCACCAGACATTCGCGACATATTCACATCTCTTGGTGGACTATTAATAGACTCTACTTGCCTCCCCCCGCCTCATCTCTCACCTGATGAGGTGCAAATCCAAATGGATGGCGAGGGCATGGCATCCAGGAGGTGCAAGAGGATGGATGCAGAGGAAGAAAAGAAGAAAAAAGAACCGAAGGTGAGCATAGCAAAATAATGATTGAGTGCTGAAGATGGCTCATCCCGTTTTACTCCTATCTGTGTGCACCTCCGAGATGGTGTTGGCAAAAACGCACCCAGGTGAGGGGAACAAACAGAAGGAACTGATGGTATTGACCAAGTTGGAAGACAAAGAGGCCCAAGTGGACAGCGATCGTGTGTTGAAAATAGCAAAGAGGATGGCAACACGGACAACCATAATAATCATCATCAGTGATAATAGATGCAAGGGTGAATCTATATTTTCCATCGTGGACATAATTGCCCAGGAGAGTGGTTCTATTGCACAGACACCCAAGATAGAATTCCCGACATCCGATGGAGTGAGGGTTATATTTCTGCAATTTCCACCTCAGTGTATCACAAATTAACAAAACGCGTTTTCTCTCCCAGCAATTGCACGCTTGGCACAACCATAAAAAGGCACCCAGACTCTCAGTCCAAAGAAAAGAGGGAGAAAAAAAACTTATATAGCACTGGAGAAATAAAATATATAGAATCACAAATTGCAAAATGTGACTTTGGAAAGAAATTATCTCCAGTAATTGTTCACTTGAGAAAATATATTTCGGAAGAGAGATGTCTTCTTGGAAGCGACCACTTAGCGTTATTAAGTAATTGACTTAAAGTCAGAATCCGCGCAAAGAGAGTGAGCAAAACAGTGCAGAACCTTGTGATCAGCGTGAAAGTTAGAACCACTGGCCTTCATACTTGATATAGCCAGAGATGCACTAAAAATTGCCGTGAAACGATAAAAAGTGCACTTTTTAGTGGATATTCAAGGGTGAATTGCTTGATTATGAAATACTATCCGTGAAAGGTGAAATTGCCCAAGGGGCGGATGTTAGTGCCAAGTGGTGTACAGTGAAGTCATCAGCTTGCAAAAAATATAATACCACAAAAGGTGGGTCTTCAATTATGCAAAATAATTAGGTAATTGAGTGGTGCTTAGAGTGTAATTTACCATATTTATCCAATGCTTGACTTTCAATGACACTCAAGTGGTTTTATGACTTCGAAAGTGTGATCTAACCTAAAATTTAATTGCAAATAATGAACCAGAAATGGAATTTTATCGTGGTCATTAAATTTGCAGGCCCTACCATTTCACTTTTACTCAAAAATTTTAATATTTGATCATCACGAAAAGATAAATGAATGAGGAGTTTAGGCAAACTGTCACAGAACTATCAGTTAATTTGAAAAATAAATTCAAATGTACAATTCTGTAACCTAAATATTAACTGCCATATTGATTTTAGCTCTGAAATACGATATATAATTTAGATTTAGGTAATAACTAGTATTAAGTTAATTGTAGTGTACGCCCTTACCCTTGACTCGGTCCTGCCTTAAGTTTTTTTTGTTATTTAAACTAAACACTTCACCTGCTGTTTAACACGTGCTTAAATCGTCTCTAAATTGATATGATCTCAAAAAAAAAACTACCTATGCATATAATTGCAAGTATTGACCGGAATTTTGAATATTCCTCCACTTCAAGCGGCACAACAACTAGAAATTTTTTTTGCTATTATATGGCTGCTCTTGGTCGAGAGCCCCGAAAACACTGACGGTGGCAGCGACAGTAGCCAGGGAATATAGTGCAGAATCTTGCGCGTGTGGGCCCGGCACGTCTTATTATTGGAATATAAACCCACTTTTATTTTATGTACATTAAATTGTCTCTCTGGTGGAGTTATGGCGAAGAGGCACAAATCTCATCTTATGTACGGAACACAGACACAGTGAGAATACAAATTGGGGTTCCGGCGAAATACCACGTATGACTTTTGTGCAACCATATACCATAGGAGCGTGAGCTGTTTCCATTCATAGAGTTTTGAGGCTCTTCAAGTGGTGGAGGTGATGCCACACGCGAGGGGAGCCTCTGTGCCACAATCAAATGGCATTTTCTGTATTATTTGCGGAGAGGCCAAGAGGGAGAGGCCCTTGCGGAGAGACATCCACATTCCTTTGGTTACTTTTTATTTGAGGATGGTGGCAAGAGAATGGGTATAGAGAAAAAATGCATAAAAATGCATTAGACGGAATTGAAGTTGCAAGAGATTCCCCCGAAACAGCTACATGACCCATTCACATATTATTTGTACTGATGGGGGTCTCTCACTGGCGATGGCCGGTGCGAGATGGGCGCGCAGAAAAGAGAAGAAGGTATCATACACTTTCAAAGAATTCACCATTGACCGCCAACTACTTGCACCATCCATAAATATCCAACAATACCGTTACCATGAGAGAAGACTATGTTGAAAATCTATACTCTCCAGCATCCCATGGTAAAGAGGCCATCCGATGATTCTGGGTGGTTGGGATGATGCTCGCGCGGACCCAATACTCGCGGCAAGTACCCATGTGAACTACCAAAAGGAATCCAATCATAATGGGCGGGAGGAGGAGGTGAAGAGAAAAAAAAATGAGGTGATAGTGGAGAAGGCAAAGAGCTGAGAAAAAAAAACGTGCGAAGAACCAGTCTAAAACCTACGTGGTCACTGCACCCAAAAAATATCTGTCCGAAAGTAGGTAATGGTGTTGCCATGAAAATTGAAACTTACGCCGCAACTTCTTAACCAAGTCATCAGTATTGTTACAAAGTGCAAATCTAGTTTAAATTGAAATTCTCGACTGTACATCGTGAACCCAGAAAAAAGTGTATATGTTGGAGATGATTGTCGACCCTAATTCACGCACAAGCACCATCAAATAATCCAGGCGACATGAATTTCTCTATCAACTCCGCGGTGAATTTTTTCGGATGATTCTTTTTTGCGCTCAACCTTTGTGACAAATGCAATGCATATTAAAAGTTATTTCTGGAGTCAGGGGTGTCTGGGAAACCGGGCAGATCCTATTAAAAAGGGATAATTTGCATTCTCATGACAGTTACTAAATTAAAATATGCAAATTGATAGAATCATCCCCTCTTGACTCGCGTGGTAGACATAAATGTGGTTCTTCTGGGTGTCTATCAGGAAGGGTTGACTTGAAGTGTTGGCATTTCCCAGACTCACCCTCACACCTTCACCCTTAAATAGAATAGGGGGCGGTTGTGGAGTGATTTAGCAAGATATGCCGGGGAACAGATGATGATGGCTTCACCCACACATAAGGTGGATGACTCGGATGGGAGTATGAAAAAGAAACTGTGTTGAAGTCCACACGTCATTTGGGAGTAAATATAAAATATTTTTTACCTCTCACACTATGTACAGAGATTATTGGTATTTAAACAAGTTGAAGTACACCGGCAAATGGTGATGATGGAATTTGAAATGTTTGCTCTCGAATCCAGTTCTTTTTCACCTTCCTCCTCTTCCATCCAACCCATCAGGGTCTCTCTATATGCGGAGGACATGAGCATATGAGGAGTCTCTCTCTCTCTTGTCCTTTTTGCTATATACAAAGGATATGTGAGATACCGAAGCGTGTACACCCACCCTCTCCCCTTGAAGGCAAAACATCCATATTGAGGAGATGATTCTTTTGGGGTTGTCAACAAAGGTCTCCCCCATGGCTCTTTGGGATGTACTCAACATTGGCGTACATCTTCAAACATGACGGGTTGAAGAGTGAGTGAGATAAAGTCATTTGTGTTTGCACAAACATTTAGTATGGATAGAAATAGTTATGGAAAAGGAAGAACTTCTTCAAGACACACTTCTTTCTTTTTTTTTCGTCTTCGAGGGGGGAAGTGGACTTGTGTATTGGAGAGCTTCTCTTGTCTCACCTATACAGCTCTGGAGGAGAAGAGCAAATAATCGAAAATCCCCCATCAACCAATCCACCATATGACAATCCAATATGTTTCCATTTCGTCGCTCTTTTTTCCAAAAAGCCGCGCCATGGGCGCTCAATATTATGTATCCAGGAAGAGAGTGGGCAAATGTTGAGGAAGAAAAAAAAATTCTTCTCTCCGTGAAATTCACAGTTCGAAATTGTCTAAACACTCTAACCTTCTACCTCTTAGTATACTATAATTTTCCATCACACTGGCGTCTCTTTTTGCCCATCAAACGGGCCACAAAAAGTGAGTTATTGAAGAAATTAAGAATGATGTAATTTAATTATAAGTGCTGTGAGGATTCAATCCAATTGATCCGTCAGCTATTGTTGGCCAGCGAAATCCTCGTTAGCATTGGGTGTTGAACTACCTTCGCATATGGGTTTAACGCATCTGGAGCTTCATCTTGCGGAATGTAATGAATCAAGGTGCGAGTGCTAATTCAGATCATAAAAGTCATTTTTTTCTGTTCGTCCTACCAAATGAAATTTGATGAGGCATGATATTTCGTCATTTTCGCGTTGTTTCTCTCTTCTTTTTCTCTCTCTGCAACACTTTCCAAAAAAGCCAAACAGCTTAAGGTTTTCGTGAGGGAAAAATATGGACATTGATTGCCATTGCGGAGACATCTCATCCCGCCGTTTTCTGGGTTGGGACTTTGTAAGCCTCGTAAAAGATGTATTTTATGTAAAAAGTTTTATCGCGCGACTTTTTACATACCCAAGCGTCCTAAACTCTTGGTGGCACGTTCCACCAAGGCGCAACACATAAAAGTCAGGAGGGTAAATTGAGCGAATATTCTACCGAAAGATTTCCTCAATTTTTTCTCTCTCTCTCCTCATCCTCTTTATCTCGGCTTTCTTGACTCTATGGCACGAGATCTTGTTTATTTTTACGATCCAACCCTTCGGATAGAGTTGAGAAACTAAAATCCACTACTCATCCCAATCCAAATGGATCAAGTCAATGGACCATCACAGGCAGAGTTAATAATCCATAGTCATTTTCCTCTAATATAATCATCAATTTGTGATTTTGACGCAAGGTCGGCGATCTCAAAATCCGCGAGATTTGCTCCAACACTAACCATATACCATGACCACTGAACCTTACAAATCTCCTCATCCAAGTATATTGCATTATAAGCGAATATAAATTGTACATAAGTTTTGAGGTGAGGTGAAAGAAAAAAAAACCCACGAGAAGAACGGAGAAATAGAAGTTCTCTCCTCTTCACATAAGCCGAAAGAGAGAACAAAATTCTTCGATTTATATATTATTTATGCGAAATCATCAATTGGAATGCCTCAACTTCCAATAGGTAACTATCGCGGGATTAATCGGAATTGCGAGAGGCTCACGCGGTATTTCTTGGTATTAATGTAATCTTGAACCAAAAGAGCACAATACAAATTTCTCAAAATGGAATATATCACTGAAATTCCTCAATTTCTGATCGCGCGCGGATTCATTTAGAATTCTAAGAAGGTTGCATCACCACAAAAAGTCACCTCGATTAATCCCTTTTGATGGCGAAGACACTCTTGGTTTATAACACAAATTGATAAATTCTTTTACTCACCTCTGAATCTCTTCACCACAAAAATGTATATCAGTCACTTCTCAACAAGATTGAAACTCAGTTTTTTAGCACAGTTCAACCAATTCTTCGACGAAGGGGTTGTTGCAAAAATTGTTGCAAAAAAAACACCACAAATCACTTTTAATCTGTCCAATAATGTTCGTTATATTATTTCTTAGAGCACAATGTCCGTTTCTTTTCTTTTACTGAAAAAAGGATGAAAGACACGCGAGGGTGCCTCCGCGGGTCCTCGTGATTTTCTGCGTGAATTGCAGAATTAGATGGAAAATTTTTAGTGATCCGAATGGGTGTAATTTGAGATGGGTCAGCCAATATATTTTAAAGCTGAGATGTGTTCTGGAAGAA
Source organism: Phlebotomus perniciosus (assembly GCA_918844115.2). Taxonomy (NCBI): domain Eukaryota; kingdom Metazoa; phylum Arthropoda; class Insecta; order Diptera; family Psychodidae; genus Phlebotomus; species Phlebotomus perniciosus. Next base: position 11,323 of record CAKKOB020000232.1, on the reverse strand, counting down.
GCAACTCCTGGATGTAAGAAGAAGGGCCACTGGCCTAACAATAAGTGTAGTGTGTGTGCGAGAGACTCGAAAATTTCTGATCTCTGCACGTATTTATATAGCCTCTGTACGAGGGGCACCTCAGATGAGGCAGAGTCTGGTGTGCAGGAGTGGGGACTCAGGGGAATTGTGGTGGGAGACCCGCGAAGTGCGCACCGGCCGGAGACTCTTCTTTGTCGTCATCATCGTCATTTGGCATCGTCATCATCATCGACAGCAACACCGAGCAAATTGTGGCAGCGCTGTGGCATCGCTTGTTTTGCAGAGGCTGCAAAACAGCTCGGATGTGAGGCTGTCGGACGCGCTGAGATTCCCCTCCGAGCGCCGGTGGCGGAAAAAAAATCCAAGGGGCGCGCGAGGTGGGCTAGGAGGAGGAGGAGGTGGCACCACACAGGGGCTATAAATTGTCTCTAATGTCCCCACGATATGGGGGAGTCTCTCTCTCTCTCTCTGTCTGTCCCCCCCAGAAAAGGGACTAATGACCAAGTTGTCTGTCCACTCTTGGGACTCATACTTCTCCCCCTCCTTCTCCTCTGCTTAGGCGCTAGAAGATGCTCCGCGAGAGTGCATCTCTCACCTGCACTTGGCAATAAATTTTCGCGCGCGGAGACTTGAACTTATGCACCTTGGCACGCATTGGGGCAAGGAATTCGAATAAATATCGCGCGGAAAGGAAGAAGGGTGAAGAACTCGTTGCTGGCGAGTAGCAACCGGGCGAGAATGTTATCCCTCCACCCATTGGCATTGGATAAAAATAGACTCTCAAAAATTGCACATTCCAGGAGATGTGAGTGCAGAAATTGCCTTCAACACTGAGACATGATGCATCAGCCTCTAACACCATGAGATAAGAATCGGATGGAGGAGAGGGTCTCTAATGGCATTTCGCGCCTTCACCACCACCAATTAGAATCCACAACCATTTCTTGTAACACTCGCACACCTCCAATGCCTCCAACATTGGAGATTTTCACAAACCATGACACTGAGGAATTCCCTCTACCACAAAATGAAAATTCACACTTCTGCCCGCCTGACACACCGTCACCTTGCACCCGACCGGACAATCTTCTTCTATGCCCACCAAAGTGATTCAATATTGACTGGCCAGTGCTCATGAAAAATTAATAACGTGAGAATTAAATTATATTAGGTATGTGACGATCTGTCGGGGGAACCGTTCGCGATTGCCCTGAATTTTTGCGGAATTCACTGGTGAAATTAATAAATTCGAGTCAAATAGCTCTTTCTTGCTGAATTTCTAAGTGATTCTATTCTATCACATGGTGAAATCTCGAGCGTACTGTAAAAGCCACTTCTCGACCAAACATATCACATTATGCATCTCTCAATCTCTCACATGATTTGAAGATGAAACCGAGATCTTTAAAACACGTCCAAATCGATGGATTTTTAGTGTTTCTTAGAAGTTTAATGATTGGAAATTATCTATACTAAACCTTTGAGGACCGATAGAGGAATTTTTTTCTCAAACTTCCTAATGTTTAATTTATTTCTTACGAGGCGCTTCGCGCCTCTCTGTGCGTGGTTTGTGGATTGTGTAGTAACCTTGGTCCATTAAATTGATTGAGAAGATTCATTAGCGGATAAAAAGTCAAAAATAGGGGATCTTTGTATAAAAGGCTCGAAAGGGGGTGGGGGGGGCAATCCCCTATAATGTTAAATTACAGGCCACATTACCCCAATTAACCCTTTTATACATTGTGAGCTGCTAGCGCATCATTTTAGTGATGAAAAAGTCGAAATTGTCTGAAAAAATGGTAAATTTGTTTGAAAGTTACTGATAGGGGATGATGGGGCCTTCTTATATGGTATGGGGTTGTATCATATATCGTGACCAGCTAGCGCTTCGTTTTTGTGGCCAAAAACTCGAAAATACCCGAAAAATGGGTAAATTTGTATGAGAGGTACCAATAGGGGATGGCGGGGCAATTTCTCTATACCCAAAAGTTATAGAGGACACCATCCTTATCATTCCCATCATACATCGTAACCCGCTAGCGCTTCATCTTAGCGATCAAAAAGTCGAAAATGTCGAAAAAAGGAGTAAATTCGTATGGGAGGTACCAGATAGGGGAGGTGGGGGAAGTTTTCATATAGCCTATGTCTCAACCTGGGATGCCAACTATACCTATGCCAAATATTAGCCAGATCGGTTCAGCCGTTTGACCGTGATGTGCGTACGCACTGACAGACAGACACACAGACAAACATTTTGGAGATGGGTATTTTCGGACTCCTGGGATCACGTTCGGTCGAGATTTAATGGTTTGGGGGTGATCAGGCCAATTCAGATATGCACACTTGGCTTTATGTATTAGGATGTGGTGGCTATGTACGGTGGAGTTGGTCAGGGTAGGGTCCCCTATAACCCTATATTATAGGGGATAGTCTCCTTCCTTTCTGTAGTATGGCCGCAAGAAGCCTTGCAGAACTAGGCGCGAAGCGCCTTGTAATATTTTCAACTAGAGTTTGCCAAAAGAGTAGCAAAGTTCTGATAAAACTAGTCAAACAAAGTGACGCAAATCATGTGCTTCTACAGATGTTTCTTGTTTTATTTAAGACTAGCAAATATTATTTGGAAAAGACGCTTTTCCAAATTTCTCATTAAG